>JAUUTY010000022.1:0-177409 GCA_030979885.1 Lolium multiflorum | reverse complement strand
GGCTGTTTTTAGGTTTCTTTATAGAGGCGGGCAAATTTTCTTGCCACCCTTCTTGAATTTTCCTTAGACTTGCCCCCTGCTTCTTGAACCGGTGGTCTTGTTGAACATCAACACTTGGTGCTCTTTCTTGATCTCAATCTCAACAGCTTTTAGCCAAAGAGTTCACGTAACTCCTTGTTCATGTTCTCCGTATATTGTAGTTCATCACAAAGTTCTTGTAACTTGGTGGCATGTTGATTGAAGGACACGATTAATCCCCACCGTTAGGAATCACTATTCCCAAGTCAATGAGTTTCTTCGCATGCCCGGTCATGGCGAGCATGTGCTCAGCCAACGTGAGCGTCTTCTTCCATCATGCAACGAAGAATTGTTTCGATGGGCCATAGCATCTCCACGGCCGCATGAGTCTCAAAATAGCTTTCAGCTCTTCCATCAACTCATGAGGATCGTGGTGCTCAAAACGTTTGAAGATCGGCCGGCTGCATAGGATGGCACACCGAACTTGAGAGTACCTAATTTTCCGAGTCTGTGAAATGTGCCTTACTTCATCGGCTCTGCAGGAGGGTCACCTAGCGCTGCATCAAGCACATATTGCACATTTCCGCCCGAGAGGAAGATCCTCACATGACGGAACCGGTGAAGTTGCTACCATTGCTCTTAAGTTTCTCTTTCTCTAGGAACCGATTAAAATTGATTGGGGACGCCATCTCTACAACATATATTTGCAATAGTTTAGACTAAGTTTATGACAAATTGAGTTCAAATTTTAATTCAACATAATTAAAAACTCATAAAACCCCACTCAAAATAATATCCCTCGCATTGTCTTAGTGATCACACGAACCAAATCCACCGCACCTAAACCCGATCATCATGAGAAAAGGTGTGATTTCAATGGCGAACACTCAAAATGTTCATCATATCAACCATATGATTCATGCTCTACCTTTCGGTATCTCGTGTTCCGAGACCATGTCCTTACATGCTAGGGCTCGTTAAGGCCACCTTAGTATCCGCATGTGCAAGCTGTCTTGCACCCGCCATATGTACTTATTGAATCTATCACACCCGATCATCACGAGGTGCTTCAAAACGATCAAGTCTTTGCAACGGTGCTACTAAGGTTGAACACTTTATTATCTTGAAGTTTTATAGTGAGGATCATCTTATAATGCTACCGCTGCGATCTAAGCAAAATAAGATGGCTAAAAAGGATTAACATCACATGCAGCTCTCATATGTGATATGATATGACCTTTTGTTCTTGCGCCTTTGATCTTCATCTCCAAAAGCACGATGATCTCCATCATCTTCAGCATGATCTCCATCATCGCTCTACAAAGGTCAATGGCGCCGTCTTTCATGATTGTCCTCCATGTAGCAACTATTACAACTACTTTGAAATACTACTCAACAGAAATTTAAAGACAACTATAAGGCTTCTGCCCGGATGCCACAATACAATAATGATCATCTCACATATTCATCATCACATTATGGACATATCACATCACTAAACCCCTCGCAAAAACAAGTTAGACGTCTCTAATTTGGTTTGCAGATTTTACTGGTTTAAGGTTTTCGAGAGAGATCTAATCTACCTACGAACATGAACCACAACGTTGATACTAATGCTTTCAATAGAAAAATTGAATCTTTACCATAGTAGGAGAGACAGACACCCGCAAAGCCTCTTATGCAATACATGTTGCATGTCGAACGAGGAACAAGTCTCATGAACGCGGTCATGTAAAGTTTGTCCGAGCCGCTTCATCCCACTATGCCACAAAGATGCAAAGTACTCAAACTAAAGATAACAAGAGCATCAACGCCCACAAACCATTGTGTTCTACTCGTGCAACCATCTATGCATAGACACTACTCTGATACCTGTAAGATAACGTTGCATAGAAAACAAAAATTTCCTACCGCGAATACGCAACCAAGCCAAGATGCAATCTAGAAGACTCGTAGGGCAACGATAAAGTACGAGTCTCACCTCGTGAAGAGAGTTCCAAAGCCTACAAGAGGAGGCTTTGTTGCTGCGGTAGACGATCACTTGCCGCTTGCAAAGCGCTTAGAAGATCTTGGATCACGATCGTTCCCGCCACGAACGCGGCAGCACCTCCGTACCCTGGCCACACGTTCTGGCCGTTGATGAAGACGACGTCCACCTCCCTGCTCCAGCGGGCAGCGAAGTAGTAGCTCCTTTGAATCCGACAAAGACGACGGCGTGGTGCTCAGTGGGGTGGTGGAGAAGTCCGGCGAAGCTTCGCTTAAGCTACGCGGGAGTTAAGTTGAGAGAAAGGCTAGGTTTGGGAGGCAGGCCGGCTGACCGCGGGGGCGGCTAGCTTGTGGTCTTGTATGGCCGGCCCCCTCCCCTTGTCCCCTCATTATATAGGTGATCCCCAAGTGTTGGTGTCCAAGTCTTCGAACAAGACCCGAAACCAAATCCTTCCATAGGAGTGGGAAACCTAGCCCAACTAGGACTCTCACCCAAAGGTGGGATTTCCACCTCCCATGCTGTGTGTGGCCGGCCTACATGAGTCCACGGGACCCACCCCATCTGCGCTGGCTGTTGATAAGCAGGTGGAGTCCCATGTGGACTCCACCTTCCTTGGTGGTTTCTTCCGGACTTTCTAGAACCTTCTAGAACCTTCCATAGAACCTTCCGCGACATTTTATTTCACATAAAATGACATCCTATATATGAATCTTATTCTCCCGACCATTCCGGAACTCCTCGTGATGTCCGGGATCTCATCCGGACTCCGAACAAATATTCGAACTCCATTCCATATTCAAGTTCTACCATTTGAACATCCAACTTTAAGTGTGTCACCCTACGGTTCGTGAACTATGCCACATGGCTGAGTACTCACCCGACCAATAACCAATAGCGGGATCTCGGGAGATCCATAATGGCTCCCACATATTCAACGATGACTTTAGTGATCGAATGAACCATTCACATATATTACCAATTTCCTTTGTCTCGCGATATTTTACTTGTCCGAGGTTTGATCTTCGGTATCACTCTATACCTTGTTCAACCTCGTCTCCTGACAAGTACTCTTTACTCGTACCATGGTATGTGGTCTCTTATGAACTCATTCATATGCTTGCAAGACATTTAGACGACATTCCACCGAGAGGGCCCAGAGTATATCTATCCGTCATCGGGATGGACAAATCCCACTGTTGATCCATATGCCTCAACTCATACTTTCCTGATACTTAATCCCACCTTTATAGCCACCCATTTACGCAGTGGTGTTTGGTGTAATCAAAGTACCTTTCCGGTATAAGTGATTTACATGATCTCATGGCCATAAGGACTAGGTAACTATGTATCAAAAGCTTATAGCAAATAACTTAATAACGAGATCTTGTGCTACGCTTAATTGGGTGTGTCCATTACATCATTCACAATGACATAACCTTGTTATTAATAACATCCAATGTTCATGATTATGAAACTAATCATCCATTAATCAACAAGCTAGTTTAAGAGGCATACTAGGGACTTCTTGTTTGTCTACATATCACACATGTACTAATGTTTCAGTTAATACAATTCTAGCATGATATATAAACATTTATCATAAACATTAAGATATAAATAATAACCACTTTATTATTGCCTCTAGGGTATATCTCCTTCAGTCTCCCACTTGCACTAGAGTGCGCTAAGGTCGATGGTCAAATTGAAGTTGTAGTCCCTCACTTAGTTGATGGCGGCTTATCCATTTCTTCAGTACGCTGATGACACAATTCTATTTATGGATCATGACTTGGAAAAGGCTCGAAACCTGAAATTAATTCTTTCAGCATTCGAGCAGTGTCCGGTCTTAAAATTAATTTTCATAAAAGTGAATTGTTTTGTTTCGGTGAAGCCGTCGATGAAGCCAACTCATATGCTGAATTATTTGGCTGTGGGATTGGTTGTTTTCTAATTAGCTACTTGGATATTCCAATACACTATTGGAGACTCACTTTGGCTGAATGAAAAATTGTTGAAGAAAGACTTTAAAAACGTCTTACTAGTTGGAAAGGAAAATTACTATCCCTTGGTGGAAGATTAGTTCTCATTAATTCGGTACTCACAAACATGGTACTGTATATGATTTCTTTCTTCCAGTTACCTAAAGGAGTCTTGCATAGATTGGACTATTTCCGATCAAGATTCTTTTGGCAAGGGGATAGGGAGAAGAAAAAAATACCGATTAACTAAATGGAGTGTTGTATGCCATCCGAAAGATCAAGGTGGACTTGGTGTTCATGATCTTAAAGTTAAGAACAGGGCTTTGTTTGGTAAATGGCTAGCCAAGTTGTTAACGGATGATGGTGTATGGCAACAACTTTTGCGGAAAAAGTATGTTGGCTCAAAGGCGATCTCTGAGGTTATTTGGAAACCAGGAGATTCACATTTTTGGGCTGACATTATGGCAACTAAGAAGCACTTTTTCCCATTTGGTTCTTTCTCCATCAAGAATGGGGTGGAGATACGGTTTTGGGAGGATCGCTGGTTGGGAACAATCACTCTTCGCGAACAGTATCCAGCTTTGTACAACATTGTTCATCATAAAGGGATACCTTGAAGAAGGTGATGGAATCTTCTCCTCCCTCTATGACGTTCAGACGAGATATTATTGGCCCCCGACTAGATGCTTGGAATGAACTGCTTCAGCGGTTAGATTCAATCCAGTTGGTTCAGGGGACTGATGTATTCTCTTGGGGTCTCACCAAGAATGGTGTATTCTCGGTAAGTTCCATGTACAAAACATTATGCATACCGTCTCAACCGGTTGTAAATAATAAAAATCTGGAAGATGAAGATACCGTTGAAAACAAAGGTCTTTGCATGGTATCTTCGTCGAGGTGTGATTCTTACTAAAGATAACCTTGTAAAGCGCAACTGGCAAGGATGTACGAAATGTGTGTTCTGTCACGAGGAAGAGACAATAAAACACCTTTTTCAACTATCTAGTTGCTAGATTCATATGGTCAATCATTCGGGATATGTTCGCCTATATCCACCTCGCAGCATTGCAAATATTTTTGGCAATTAGCTAAACGGGTGGATTCTAGGTACAAACGATTATCAGAGTGGGAGCGACTGTTGCATGGTCGCTGTCAGGGCTATGTAGGAACGACAAGGTTTTTAATGACAAAAAATTCTCTGTTGCAGAGATGTACGGCTTTGCTTCGTTCATGGTCGCCACTTCAGCTTGGAGGATCGTGACCTCTTTATGGAGGTGTCTACACGATCGGAGAACACGGCTAATGAGTTTATTTCCCAACATGGGCTGCATAATAGGCGTATTGATTGAAACCAACGGAGCGTCATAATAGTTGGCTTCTATCCTTTTTTTTGTATTGCATGTCGATGGATCCTAGACTTCTGAACAGCTGTGTGCATCCTGGTTATGCAGAGGCTGTGTGTAATGCTTAAAACTTTTTTGAGTAATAAAGCGCCCTTATCGAAAAAAGTAGCAATGTGTTGTTCAATATGCTAGTTATAAGTAATATGGTTCTTATTTAGCTTTTCCTCAAGATGCATGTACTTTAATCAAGAGATATTTTGTACATCTGAATTCTAGATGTTTGTATCATTTTGTGCAGCATGATGTGTTATTATATACTAATAAGTCAATGATGTATCTTTGCCCTAAGTTCAACGAAGGTTTTTCATGCATCTATGGAGTTGATTGGTGTTGGATAAGGTTGCTTCTCCGGACTTTCAAGTTATGGCCGTTGGGTCCTGCAGAGGATGGTGATATGTGCATTTAGAACAAAAAAATGTAGTAGGTAAACATCCATTTGGGGCATATTTTACACCTCGTTGTCGTATTCCATGGCCACAACCAAGCACGGAGGGGTGGACATCGGATGGGTTGGGACCCAAACCAGAACTGGGTCGGAAAACAATACAGAGGACCGCATAAGGCGACGCTTCCCCTCCGAAAGGAACAAGAGGCTTGGGAAGCGAGGCGCGTCGGCTAGAAGGGAGGTGGAGGGATTTGGCTGGGAGGAGCGAGATGGGAGGGGGCACGGGGACCATTGTGGTCACCTCGCTTTGGAGCTCAAACAGAAACATGTGTTTTCCACCTCCACATGTGGTATGTACTGATATGTATGTCGATGTAGGGCATCCAAAACTATATGGATTTTGGGGTACTTTATAAAAATGGATCTTAAACTATATGACTTTAAGGAAATCATTATCTTTGGAGGTACTTAGAAATATATATGCATTAGGGTATTGGATAAAAGTGCTCTGAAAGCTTGGTTGTGGCCCGGTAGAACTAGCACCGAGTAGAATTTTCTATCCTCGACTTGCCAAGGTTAGTTACAAAATTTGGATAAATTACATTGCTAGCTGTCCGCCAACCACCTATCCAGTTTGAGTAAGGGCATCTCCATCGGGCCCAATGTAAACATACTGAGGCGTCTGCCCGTGCCATGCAAGGGGCATGAGCGGCACGATGAGATCGGTTGATCCCAGTTCATGATGTCACCTAATATGTAGGAGGACCCGGATTTTGCGTTGGACAACTACAACTAGGACATGTTTGGCTCGTGGGAGTTTGCCTCACGACGCCGAGATGAGTACCTCGGCGACGTGACCTACCACAACCGTGAGTTAGGCCGAGACCTCTTGGACGACGATGAAGGTGGCGAGGGCGTTGGTGGCTGACAACCCAATCAACCCATCGTCAACTTAGAGATCTAGCCGCCAAAGCTGGCCGAGGATGAGGCCATCGAGCCGGTGGATAGCAGTGAGGCCCACAAGCTCGGCCAGTGACATGGCCTTGCCACCCAACTGTGGGAGTCTGCACTGGTGCAAGGTAGTCTAGTGACACCTTCGGTCACCCCTACGCACGGCCACCACCATCTGATCCTGCACATGCGCCAGTAGATGGACCTCTTCCCGCGCCCATCTTCATTGACCTCGGCGGCAAAGACTAGGCGGACATGGCGCAAACCCTACTTAGCTGGGGTTTTATCTATTTTTCCGCCCCTATGTAAATTTAATTTTCTACCAATAAAATTCATCTAAAAAAGCATTACGTTGGACCACCGGAGCAGCCCCTGTCCAAAAAGACATATGTTTCGATTTTGCTAGTTTAATATCCAAATATCCACGATATCTAACGCAAACGGATCAAAAGAGACACTAGACTAGTGTCCGGGCTGCTTGACGTGCCAGTTGACTTAATCGCTAGGAGTCTCTTGTCCGCACAATGAAAAACAAATAGATGATATCAAGCGTTCGCTAGATGAGCTGACATCACATGTCTTGCGTCAAACCAAACCAGATAATCATGTCTAAAGTGGCGTTGCATTATTTTAGTTAGGCAACCGTTTTCCATTGTTGCGCAACAAGCATATAGTAGCCGCGAAACAGGAATGGATAAGGATTTCGGCAAAAGGAAAAGTGAGGAAAAGATCGATTTATCTGATCCTCTCCCAATGATCACGCTGGATTAGTTCGCGATCGGCAGCGGTGACGCGCGCGCCCGAGCCGCGACGGTGACGAATCCGGCATCCGAGATTCCTTCGCCGCCGCACTGGGTCCGTTGCTTAGAAAGGCAGCAGAAAGGAAGACGACGGCGAGAGCAATGGCAAAGCTAGGCAGGGAAGCGACGCGGCTCACTGGAGCGAATCGACACACGGCGTGGCCGCGCTGCTCGGGCTGGCATCGGCATCGGCGTCGGCATCGACTGGATGCCAGATGAGCACGACGGCGCGCTCTGGTGCGCGTGTGGTCCGGCCGGCTCTCTCGCTCGCGGCGCGGCCACGTCTCGTTGCTTCATCTTCCCAACAAGATGTTTTTGACCGTCCGGAAAATCTCTCTCACGGATCCTTTCTTCTAGTTTCTAGGAGTAGTATACGTCTTCTGTGACGTTGCTCTTTCCGCGTCGACTCGATCCTTACCGCTGTGGAAGCTTCGGCGTCGGCATGCGGCGCGGCATGCAAGCTCACAACGTAGGCTAGATTTCCCTCCATCAGAGTCAGCGCTACGAGTGGTGTTACCTGAACCTGTCAAGAAAAATTCCAGGGAGTTTGCTACTGAACGTGTCGCGACGGGGGCCAGCAGAGGAGCAGCCAAGTGGGAGCAGATAAATTCGCAAAAAGGAATAACAAAGTGTAGGAAAGCAGAGTGTTTTGCGCAGGAACAAAATCAATTGCATTAATGCTTCTGTTGTTGCAGGATAATTTACATGGTAGTACGACTTCATCGCAAACTGAAACTCCCAAAGACTGATGCCTACTGTGCAACTCTGAATCGTAGTTGGCTTCTACTACTACATTGAGGACGCTGCTGTCCATCGTGGCGTGGAGGAGGCCGCAATCTGCAGGTTGTTCTTCGCTTGAGATTGCATCGTCCAGGTCAGTCGTCTCCTCGGCTGGCAAGGCAACCACGAAGGATGCTTCTGTTGGCGCAGATAGCACGTCGATCCAGCCCTCGTCCGAGTCCCAGTCTGGAACCGCCGAGGCAGGGCAGGACAACGCTTTGATCCTCTCGGCCGTGTTGTGCGATGGCTCGTCGTCGGCTTCATCATTGTCTGACTCTGACTCCCACAATGTCGCATCCAGCGTGCTCTTAGGTGAGACCCATTTGCTCTTGACATCTTCCAGCTTGGCGTCGAAGACGGCGGAGGCCAAGAACGGATGCTCCAGCAGCTGCGCCGCCGTGCACCGATCACTGGCTTTCCTGGCCAGGCACACGGCCAAGAAATCCTTGGCTTCGGCAGACAGCCACTGTGGCACCTCGGGTACAGCACCCGTGTATCCGATACGGTGCATCGCGGCGAGCGCGTCGCCGTGCGTGCCGCTCCAGGGCGCGCGGCCGGTGGCCATCTCCACGACCGTGCATCCCAGCGCCCACACGTCGGCCGCCGGGCCCTGCTCCTCCCCGCGCGCCACCTCCGGCGCCATGAACGCCGGCGTGCCGCCGATGATCGGACCACCGCCGGCCTTCCTCGCGCACCCGAAGTCCGCGAGCTTGGCGCGGCCGTCGGCGCCGATCACGACGTTCCCCGCCTTCACGTCCCCGTGCACCAAGGACTCTCCATGGAGGTATGCCAGACCGGTCGCCATGTCGGCTGCGTATGCCCGAACAGCGCGCTCCTCGAGGCCCCCATCCTTGGCAATCTCGTCGGCGAGCGAGCCGCCGGGCGCGAACTCGAGAAACAGCTGGTACGAACCGTCACGCCCGGCGCTGCCACCGGCGCAGGAGACAACGCGCGGGGAGCACAGTCCGGCCATGATCGCCTGCTCCCTCCTGAGCACCGCGGCGCCGGACGCGATCGCCGACTTGACCAACGTGGAAGGGGCGTGAGCGGCACGATGAGATATGTTGCTCCTGGTTAATGCTGCCACCTGATATGTAGGAGGACCCGGATTTCGGGTTGGATAGCTACAACTAGGACATGTTCGGCTTGTGGGAGTTTGCCTCACGACGCCGAGCCGGGTACCCCGGCGACGTGACCTACCACAACCATGAGTTAGGCCACGACCTCTTTGACGATGATGATGCCGAGGACGAGGACGAAGGTGGCGAGGGCGATGGTGGCGAACAACCCAATCAACCCATCGTCAACCTAGAAATCAAGCCGCCAAAGCTGGCCGAGGAGGAGGCCATCGAGCCAGTGGATATCAGCGAGGTCCACAAGCTCGGCCAGTGGCATGGCCTTGCCATCCCAACTGCGGGAGTCTGCACTGGTGCAGTGCAGTCTAGTGACACCTTCGGTCACCCCTACGCATGGCGCACGCTGCCAGCTCCTCCCGCACCAATGCACGCACCACCACCATCTGCCTGCACATGGGCCAGTAGATGGACCTCTTCCCATGCCTATCTTCATTTACCTCAGCGGCCAAGACTAGGCGCACATGACGCAAACCCTATTTAGCTAGGGTTTTATCTATTTTTTCGTCCCTATGTAAATTTATTTTTCTATCAATAAAATTCATCTAAAAAAACATTTAAGTCGGACCACTGGAGCAGCCCCCGTCCAAACAGACATATGATTCGATTTTGCTATTTATATCCACGATCTAACGTAAACGGATCAAAAGAGACACTAGACTAGTGTCCGCTCTGTTGGGGCTGCTTGACATGCCCTAACGTGGACAGTTGACTTAATCGCTAGGAGTCTCTTGCCCGCACAATAAAAAACGAATAGAAGATATCAAGCGTTCGCTAGATGAGCTGACATCATATCATATGTCTTGCGTCAAACCAAACCCGATAATCATTTCTGAAAGTGGTGTTGCATTATTTTAGTTAGGTAACCATTGCCGCGCAACAAGCATATTAGTAGCCGCGAAACAGGAATAGACAAGGATTTTTGCAAAAAGAAAAGTGAGCAAAAAGATGATGATATATCTGATCCTCGCCAAATGATCACGCTGAATTAGTTAGCCATCAGCAGGGGAGACGCCGCGACGGTGACGAATCCGACATCCAAGATGCCTTCGCCGCCGCACTCGGTCCGTTGCTTAGAAAGGCAGCAGAAAGAAAGACGACGACCGCGCCAGGGGCCAGGGCAGTGAATCGACACACGGCGCAGCCGCGCTGCTCGGGCCGGCATCAACATCGGCATCGGTTGGATGCCAGATGAGCACGACGGCGCGCTCTGGTGCGCGTGTGGTCCGGCCGGCTCTCTCGCTCGCGGCGCGGCCACGTCTCGTTGCTTCATCTTCCCAACAAGATGTTTTTGACCGTGCGGAAAATCTCTCTCACGTACGGATCCTTTCTTCTAGTTTCTAGGAGCAGTATACGTCTGCTGTGACGTTGCTCTTTCCGCGTCGACTCGATCCTTACCGCGGTGGAAGCTTCGGCGTCGGCATGCGGCGTGGCAGGCAAGCTCAGAACGTACGCTGGAATTCCCTCCATCAGAGTCAGCGCTACAAGGTGTGGTGTTACCTGAACCTGTCAAAAAAAATTCCAGGGAGTTTGCTAACTGAACGTGTCGCGACGGGGGCCGGCAGAGGAGCTGCCAAGTGGGAGCAGAGAAATTCGCAAAAAGGAATAACAAAGTGTAGGAAAGCAGAGTGTTTTGCGCAGGAACAAAATCAATTGCATTCATGCTTGTGTTGTTGCAGGATAATTTACATGGTGGTACTGTTTCATAGCAAACCCAAACTCCCAAAGAGTGATGGCTAAATTGCAACTCTGAATCATAGTTGGCTTCTACTACTACATTGAGGACGCTGCTGTCCATCGTAACGTGGAGAACGCCGCAATCTGCAGCCTGGTCTTCGCTTGTGGTTGCGCCTTTCAGGTCAGTCGTCTCCTCGGCCGGCACGGCAACCACGTCGGATGCTTCGGTTGGCGCAGAGAGCACGTCGATCCAGCCCTCGTCGGAGTCCCAGTCTGGAACCGCCGAGGCAGGGCAGGCCAATGCCTTGATCCTCTCGGCCGTGCTGTGCGACGGCAGTTCGTCGTCGGCTTCATCATTGTCTGACTCTGACTCCCACAATGCCGCGTCCAGCGTGCTCTTGGGCGACACCCACTTGTTCTTGGCATCTTCAATCTTCCTGTCGAGCACAGCAGCGGATGCCAAGAACGGGTGCTCCAGCAGCTGCGCCGCCGTGCACCGATCACTGGCTTTCCTGGTCAGGCACCCGGCCAAGAAATCCTTCGCCTCCGCGGACAGCCACTGGGGTACGTCTGGAACCGTGTCGGTGTACCCGATCCGGTGCATCGCGGCGAGCGCATCGCCGTCCATGCCGCTCCAGGGCGCGCGGCCGGTGGCCATCTCGACGACGGTGCATCCGAGCGCCCACACGTCGGCCGCCGGGCCCTGCTCCTCCCCTCGCGCCACCTCCGGCGCCATGAACGCGGGCGTGCCGCCTATGATCTTGTCGCCGGTGGCGAGCATCCTCGCACACCCGAAGTCCGCGAGTTTGGCGCGGCCGTCGGCGCCGATCACCACGTTCCGCGCCTTAACGTCCCCGTGCACCATCCCGGCACCGTGGAGGTAGGCCAGCCCGGCCGCCACGTCGGCGGCGTATGCCCGAACGGCTCGCTCCTCGAGGCCCCCATCCTTGGCAATCTCGTCGGCGACAGAGCCGCCGGGAGCCAACTCAAGAAAGAGCTGGTAGGAACCGTCACGCCCGGCGCTGCCGCCGATGCAGGACACGACGCGCGGGGAACGCAGCGCGGACATGATCGCCTGCTCCCTTCTGAGCGCCGCCGCGCCGGACGCGATCGCCGACTTGACTGCGAATAGCTCCCCGGACGCGTGGTCCGCAGCCAGGAACACCTCGGCGCCCGATGCGCCGCGGCCCAGCGTCCGCACCCTCGTCCATCGCTCGCTGATCATTGACATCTTCTTTGCGGACTCGTAGTTGTTTCTGTTGCGTTGATTCCCTGTTGTGTAGCTTAATTGTTGCGCTTCTGGTGCAGATGAGTTCCTTTTCTGTGGCGGGTGAGCGTATATATAGGATAGGAAACGAGGAGAAAAGATTTGTACTCGTGGGGAAGGAAAGTTTGGGAGATTGCAGAGAAGAGAAGGTGTTTGGCGTGTGTGCGATTTGGATTAGAAAGTAGGGAAGGAAGAAAGGCGTGGGAAGCAAGCTCTTTGGGCACGCGCTCGCGGCGGCGGCGATGCCCTTTTGTGGAGCTTGACCGACCTCCGCGCTCGGCCTCGTTCTAAACCCTCGTGTTGGAAACAATCGAACCGTGTGAAATATGGGATCACCGCACCGGGTCTTTTGATTTGTGATTTGCTCGAGCTGAGACGACGATTCTTCCTGGAAGGTCATTTACTCGTCAAGGTCGTGTGCTCGGTCGTCATGGATCAAGTCAGCGGCTGTACCTGTACCATGGTACTTTTTTTTTTTTTTTTGCGGGGAATCTAGGAGAGCTTTATTAACCAAACGCATTCGCTGGGCAATCCGCCAGAAGGCTACTGACCAGGAAGCTAGGAGTCTCAAACATCCAACTCGCGACATTTAGGAACTTTGACACCACCGTTGCTAAGTCCACGGATGTACCTGTACCATGTTGCTCCGCCACTGGACCGTTTGTACAACGTCCGCACCCTACACGTACGCCTGACATTTAGGAACCATTTTGACCATGACTCTCACAGACCAAACTCGCGACCATGATTCCCACAGACCACCAATAGCTATTTCACATAGGCAGATAATTCAGCTCGCCTTGACATGTTTTTCATTCTTTTTTGTGAAAGTGTCTGCTATTAATAATCATCGATATACCAAACGCAATTTCTATTCCGCGGTTGACTTCGTTTCGGGCCTGCAGCGAGGTCACACGCACGCCCGCTCGATGTAGATCTAACGGTTCTCGTCAGTGTATGATGAAAGTCCAACAAACACACTTTCTCCACTTACCTGCAACCTCCCGTTCACCCCCAATCAGATCGTAGCCAAATCCCGACCGCCGCACCCTGCACTAGCGCAACCGGTCTGCCACTGCCCGCCGCTTGATCTATCACGCCGCCGCGGCCGAGCTCCCCTGCCGCCGTATGGTGACGCCCCGCGGCGCCCTAGTCTTACCTCCGCCGGCCCGTTGAGCTCCCACATCGACATGGTTTGCTCCCCCGACGCCGCCCCTCTACGATGTCCTCCCCCGCCCCCGTTCCTTCTGTCCGGCACGCGGCACCCTTCCTCGCCGACCTGCAGCGCCGTCGCCGCCGCCTCCGTTCCTTGCGGCCGGCCCTCTTCCTCGCCGACCTGCAGCGCCGTCTCCGCCTCCTGGGCGCCCACCTCCTCCCCCGTTCCTTCTGGCCGGCCCCCTTCCTCGCCGACCTGGAGCGCTGTCTCCGCCTCTTGGGCACCCACCTCGGGCACGGAGGAGGCGCTGCCCGCGAGTGAGAGCACCTCGCGGCCGCGGGCTGCACGCACCGACCATGGAGGATGCCCCCGTCCCTGTCGCCAGTAGCATCTCTCGCTGCCTGGATTCATTGCGGTGACGCCGGTCTCATCTCCGCGCCTCCGGCGACACGTCGTTGTTTCCTGCTGGCCGGCAGCGTCCTTGTGGTCGCGGCTACATCCTCCTCGTTCACCGTCACATCCTTGTTATCACCGCCAACATCACTGGTCTCCGGACACAAGACCTCCTTCACTGCTTCATCCTTGCTTCTGCTAGATACTCCTGAGGGTAAGGTATGCATTTCTGGCACAGTTATTTCTGACCGAATTGTGTAGCAGTCGGTAATGTTACATGCATTTTTTGTGCTACAAAGTACATGGTGTGAAGCGTAGTTGAATTAGTAGATGGAACCCAACCAACTATGTTCTTGTAACGTTTTTGATGCAAATGGAACCACTTTTTCCATCAGGAACAAGGCCTATCAATTGTGTTACATGTACTAGTTGAATTAGTGGATGGAACCAATTATGTCCATGTAACCATTTTTTGCAGCAGATGGAACCAATGTTTCATTAGGTGTAAGGCCGATCAGCATTTGTTTTTGTGTTATATGCAGTAGTTAAATTAGTGGATGGACAAATTATGTCCATGTAAGCTCTTTTTGCAGCAGATGGAACCATTTTTTCATTAGGTGTAAGGGCGATCAACATTTGTTTTGTGTTACATGCAGTAGTTGAATTACTGGATGGAACCAATTATGTCCATGTAACCTGTTTTTGCAGAGGATGGAACCAATTTTTCATTAAGTGTATGGCCCATCAGCATTTGTTTTGTGTTACATGCAGTAGTTGAATTATTGGATGGAACCAATACACATACATGTACCGCACTAGCGGAGCTTTGTTGGGGCAAAACCGGGCATGGCTCGCCTATGTTTTTTTAGCGAAACAAACTCTGACTCGTATGCATCTAAAGTCCACACCATTAGCACACTTGCATAGTTGCATATCTTGTTCGCTCGACTCTCCCCGCCTTGTTCTGTCGACAGACGGACATAAAGCACGGCCATGGAGATGTGGAGGCTCCTCACTACAATTAGATTTAGCGATTTAGCCAGAAGAAACAGGGGTAATCGGAGGAGGGATCAATGGAGGGCATATGACTACCCGAGAAAGCACTGAAGCAGGGCTGTGCTGCCACCTGCAGCCAGGGGACAACCCTGTAGAAAAACGATATAACTACTAGAATGGATCACATCCATCTATTCTATTCCATCTAATATGATTGAAAAGAGTGGATTCCACTTAGTATGGATGGAACATGCACAAATGATCGCGAAAAACCAAAATGTTACAGGGGAATTAAAACAAATAGATTACATCTAGTAAGTTCCATGCAAAACTAGAACTACTGATACAAACAAGTGGAAGTAAACTCATTGTTTTCCACATGCTTTTGCTTTAGATAGAATCATGCACAACTAGTTCCATGTGCATACTAGATCGAAGGCAGTTGTTCTGTTTTGGTGCTTGGTCTATTCACAACCTGCTTTTAATGATGCAATTTTAATAGATAGAAGGCAACAAGTTTGCTAGGCGACGCAACTTGATACACAGAAAATAACTTTTTTCTTGTACATGTAATACACCAGAATTTTTATGAGATGGAACCTGCTAGTTTGCTACTTTGCATTCTCCTCTGGTTTTCACATTTTTTTTGTACCTAATGCTTCTGTCTGCCTGATGGAACATGCTCATAAGGAACATTACAAATGGAACATGCTAAAGTAATAAAGTATATAGAATCATGGACATTAACCTGATATGGAAATGTTCCATCTAGTTCTTTTTCTGTAGATGTAAATCACCAGATTTTTGATGTGATGGAACCTGCTAAGTTGTTACCTTTTTCTTTATTTTCCCTGGGTTTCACTTTTATTTCTACCTGATGCATCTCTATCTGCTAGATGGAACCTGACAAATGGAACATGCTAGTTCTTTTCTGTGCATGTAGAACACCCGATTTTGTATGAGACGGAACCTGCTAGTTGTTACCTTGTGTATTTCCCAGAGTTCCCATGTTACTTTTTACATGATGCAACTTTTGTTTCCTAGATGTTACATGGTCATAAGGAACTCTTGACAGCTGGATGATGCTACATGGAGGAGGGGTATCTATATATTGAACTTTTTCCCCGCGGTGCAACATATTGTGTGATTCGAGCCAGCTAAAGGAACAGTTAAATGGAACCTTCCTAGATGGAAGCTTAAACTTTTTTGTGATGGAACTTTGTCTGATTCCCTATTACATAATATGCTCTCTGTGACTTACATTTTGGTTTTCAGTTATTGTGTACCCAAGCAATACATGAAGTTCCTATTGCTTTTCTTGCTACTGTCCCCTTTGACTCATAACTTGTTGTCTATGAGTTACATTAGTTTTTCAGTTATTTTTTTAATGTAGCCAAGCGCGTTAGTTTTATCAGTCAGTTATGTTATGTTAGCCTTTCAATAGGTCCCATGAAAATTAACTCAACTACAACATCAATATGCAGTTACATGTAGAGTTCCCCTGTTTGATTCTACAACTTATGGTTTTATTGCCGTTCATGGAGTATTAGCCATGATGTAACAGCAGAAACCATGATGTACCAGCCAACCCGTGAGATTTTTTTCATGCCTATCTGGATGTATCAGAAATCAGTTCTTGTGTGGGTTTATGACCATGATGTAACATGAAAGCTTTAGTTTTTTTACAGCTGAATCTTTGATACAAATCTAGAACACTTAAGAGGGATGTGTAGCAGCTGCCTAGTTCATCTTGTTATTTGGATGTAGCGGGTGGGGCAGCAAGATCTGGTTTGGTTTTCGTAGGGGGGAAGGGGATGAGATCGGGGGCTCAGCGTTCGGGGCAGGTACGACCAGCTGGAGGCGGCCCGCGCGCACAGGGCGTATGGGGTTCGCGCGCCTCGTTTTCGGAAACGTTTGGTGGTCCCCGCGTGGACGCTTTTGGAAAGGTCAACTGGTCCGAGCGACCTCGTTTTTCGGTAGATCGAGGTCGACCTCGATGTAGCCAGACCCTATACCAAAAGAGTATAAAGAGCTTCAAAAGTACGTAGTAATAAAAATTATAGACAGCTCACTAAACCACCTAGTGATGGTTACAAACAATAGCGCGAGCCGAAGGTGCCACCGTTCTCCCCCCCCCACACACACACACACACACATCACGAACACCAACTAGATCGCGGGAGATCCGTCGGACACACAACATCACGCGTCATTTGCAGTCGATAGGCGCATCACCGGAGCGAGGATATGACAGGAGGACTTTATTCTAATTTATAGATGATGCTGGCACCACACCATCCAGAAGAAAGAAAACCTAAGCAAGAACAGGAACTCTCCTGGTGACGGGGGTAGTGGTCAACCGCACTCCGCACCTCCAAGGCTCCAATGACACCATAGGAGGAGCCGACCAAGAACGTAGCAAACGACGAGGACAGAACCCTAGCTCACTTTTCTACCCTTGGGTGGCCCTACCACTTTGTAGCTTGGGTAGATAAGATGACGTGTTCCAAGAAAAGAAAATGATCAACAACACCTTATTGAATGAGGAAAAGAATTTTCAGAGATTGTGAAAATACTTATACTTTTTTTCCAAAAGGCAAAATTTTTTGCCATTTTCATTGATTGAGAAGAAGGTTGCCAGATAATTATTGAAAAATCTGATGAAACCGAAACAAGGTGGCCGACTAAACTGGGGCACAACAACAATGTGACACGCACCGCCGACGGGAGAAGCACACCACATCGGTAGCACACATGCGTCATCATTGTCGAAAGTTACAATCTTGGTGGAAATTTCAATGCTACAAAACTCCAATTCAAAAAAAAAAATGCTACAAAAAATCTAGATATGTTAAACATAGTTGTACCCAAACACACATATGTGCCAGGCAACACGTATAGTGTAGTACACCAACGGCTAGTTGACCCCAACGGCTACATAGAGTGATTGACTCATTCCTTTCATCTCCTTCCTTCTTTGTAATCCTCTTGCCATCTTTGTAATCTGCTTTATATCCTTCCATGTATGTGCCACAGATGGGGCTTTTCCATTTACTATATAACACGTAACCGAGGCCAGGTAGAGGTCATCGTTTCCACCAACATGGTATCAGACCATCCTCTTCCCACGACATCCATCTAACCAACGATCGCTACAAAAAAAAACAAGAGAAGAAAAAAAGGACCGTGCGGCTTGGGTCGCCTCTAGCGATTCTTCATCGCTATTCCCTCCCTCCCTCCCGATGGCATCATCCTCCTCTACGGCGTCGTCCTTGGCGGTCGCCCTTGGAGCACCGCCGTCCGACAAGCTTTCCCGCGAGAATCATCTCTTGTGGAAGGCGCAAGTGCTGCCCGCCTTGCGGGGAGCGCAGGTCATGGGGCTGCTCGACGGCTCCGACCCGGCGCCCGAAAAAACATTGGAGGTTGAAGATGAGAACAAGAAAAAGATCATCGTCCCCAATCCGGCCTATGGCGTCTGGATTTCGAGGGACCAGCAGGTTGTAAGTTATTTACTAAAAACTTTATCTCCTGACGTGCTCGTCGATGTACTTGGTTTAGAGCATGCAGCTGAGATATGGAAGACGATTGGGGATATTTTCTCCGCCCAATCCGAGGCACGGGTTGGGATGCTACGCGCAGCCCTCACCAACACAAAAAAGAGAGACCTCACCGCCGCCGTCTACATCGCCAAGATGAAGGGATTCGCCTCCGAGCTTGCAGCTGCGGGGCGGGTCATCTCCGACATCGAGCTCAAGGAATATCTCCTCGCGGGTTTGGCAGGGGAATACAACGCCCTTGTCGCCTCCATCAACGCCAACCCCGCCACCTCTTCCGCTGGTGTCTGCAATCAGCTCATGGCCTACGACTACCGCCAACAGATGCTCTCCGAGTCCGAGCATCCCACCGGTGTCTTCACTTCCTCGGCAAACGCTGCGGCTCGCGGCCGTGGCTCGCGCCCCGGGCACGGAGGTGGCTATCGTCACGGCAACAACAACTACGGCAACAACAACTATGGGCGCCCTCCTCGTCGCCAAGATGCTCCGGATCATGCTCGTCGTCCGCCTTCCAATGGGGGACGTGGTCGTGGTCGTGGCCACCGCACGCCCTCACCTTATCAAGACGTCATGTGCCAAATTTGCAAGAAGGACGGACATCCCGCGACCGAGTGTTGGTGGCGCTATGGAGATGATGATGACGACTCCCACGGTAATGAAAAAGGTGCACACATGGCCTCCTATGGTGTTGATACAAATTGGTACATGGACACGGGCGCCACAGATCATATCACTAGTGAGTTGAGCAAATTATCCACTCATGAGCACTACAAGGGGCATGATCAAGTCCACAATGCTAGTGGTCAAGGTATGGCAATTAAACATATTGGTCATTCGGTTTTGCATACCCCGCACAATTCCATTCATCTTCGAAATATTTTACATGTGCCTAGTGCTTCCAAAAATTTATTGTCCGCTCACAAAATCACTCTTGATAATAATGCTTTTGTTGAATTTCACCCATTCTTTTTCTTGATAAAGGATCAGGCCACGAAGCAAATCGTTTTTAAAGGTCCATGTCACGGTGGCTTGTATCCTCTCGTGCCTATCTCCACCGGGTCCTCCAAGCACGCCTTCGTCACACTCAAGCCGTCTTCGTCTACGTGGCATCGCCGACTAGGACACCCTTCTTCGTTTGTTGTTCAACAAATCCTTCGTCGTAATAATCTACCCCATTCTCATGAAATAAATCCATATGTTTGTGATCCATGTCAACAAGCGAAGAGCCACCAATTGCCATATCCCACTTCTACTAGTGTCTCCCTTGTTCCTTTGGAACAAATTTTCTCCGATGTATGGGGACCGGCGCCCACTTCGGTTGGTAGACATTCGTACTATGTAAGCTTTATTGATGATTTTAGCAAGTTCACATGGATTTATTTGCTTAAGAAACGTTCCGATGTTTATCAAGTCTTTCTTAATTTCCAACAATATGTTGAGCGCAAATTTAACCGCAAAATTGTCACCATGCAAACTGATTGGGGTGGCGAATATGAGAAACTTAACTCTTTCTTTCAAAAAATAGGCATAACTCACCATGTTTCATGCCCTCATGCCCATCAGCAAAATGGCTCCGCGGAGCGCAAACATCGCCACATTGTTGAAGTTGGTCTCTCCTTACTTGCCAATGCATCTATGCCACTTAAATTTTGGGACGAAGCTTTCCTCACCGCGACATTCCTCATCAACCTTCTCCCTACAAAAGTGCTCAACCATGCCATACCCACCGAAAAACTCCTCAATGTTACACCCACTTACACATCTCTTCGTATTTTTGGATGTGCTTGCTGGCCAAACCTCCGCCCCTACAACAAACGCAAACTTGCTTTCCGTTCCAAACGGTGTGTTTTTCTCGGATATAGTCCGCTTCACAAAGGTGTCAAGTGCCTCGACGTCTCTACCGGGTGAGTCTATATTTCTCGTGATGTAGTTTTTGATGAAAACATATTTCCTTTTGCTTCTCTTCATCCCAACGCAGGTCAAAGACTTAGTGCCGAAATTTTGCTTCTTCCACCCAACACATCATCTCCACCTTCCTCTAGTGCGGGTGTGCCTAACCATGATCATATGCATGTTTTGCCTCTCACTGACCCTGCGCAGGACATACCAAGTGGTGTCTCAAATACAGCAACAAATTTTCAAGATACTGCTGAAGAAATCAGTGACAATAGTGCTGAAACGGAGTCAAACAGGGCAAATACAGAAAGTTCAGCAAAAACAGCAACGGACACCATCAACACCAATCCAGGAATTGATTTCCATGCACAAGAATCAGCGTCCGATCACGCGCGGGCCTCAAATCGCGCTGTCCCGAACCAAGGGCATGCAGACGCTCCGTATCGGCCGCGCGTGACTGGCTCCGCCCCGGTCACGTCACCAGGCCATCCTGGATCTTCTGCGGCCGACCCTTCTTCGCCAACAGTCACAAGCGGCCGCACCGGATCCTCCGCGTCGCCTGGCCCCCGCCATGACGGATCTTCCGCGTCACATGGGGACGGCCACACGGGATTTTCTGCGCCCGATTCTTCTCCAACGACAAACACACACGCGCCTGCAGGATCCCCTGTGACCGATTCGCCTGCCACAGGCAGTGCGTCAGCGGGCAACACTGGATCTTCTGCTTCGCCGGGATCAGCGCCAGATACTTCTGCCACAGCCGGATCTGCTGTGGCGCCTGATCTTGTACCACCTTCTGCGCCAGGTCCTCGCACACGACTTCAAAAAGGTATTTCTAATCCGAAAATTTATACAGACGGCACTATACGATATGGCATGCTAACATCTACAGGAGAACCAAGAAATATTTCTGAAGCTTTGGGTGATACTAAATGGCACCAAGCAATGCAAGATGAATATGATGCCTTAATTCACAACAAGACATGGCACCTTGTGCCACCTAGTTCAAACAAGAATTTGATTGACTGCAAGTGGGTTTATTGCATCAAGAAAAATGCAGATGACACCGTTGAACGGTATAAAGCACGCCTCGTCGCCAAGGGTTTCAAACAACGCTATGGTATTGACTATGAAGACACCTTCAGCCCTGTCGTCAAAGCTGCAACAATTCGCCTTGTCCTCGCACTCTCGGTCTCTCGTGGGTGGAGTCTTCGTCAATTGGATGTCAAGAATGCGTTCCTTCATGGCGTTCTGGAAGAGGAAGTATACATGAAACAACCTCCTGGGTTTGAAAATCCTAACCTTCCGCATCACATTTGCAAACTTGACAAGGCACTGTATGGTCTCAAACAAGCTCCTCGGGCATGGTTCTCCAAGCTCAGCTCCAAGCTCCTTGCTCTTGGATTTATGTCCTCCAAGGCCGACACCTCGCTCTTTATCTACCATCACTCAGGTATCACCATGTTTGTTTTGATTTATGTTGATGATATTATTGTGTCCAGCTCTTCAGATCAAGCTATTTCGGCTCTCCTTCGTGATTTGGGTGAGGATTTTGCCCTCAAAGACCTTGGCGACTTACACTTCTTCTTGGGCATCGAAGTCAAGAAAACACCCGATGGCTTGCTTCTCTCTCAAGAAAAATATGCCACTGATTTACTCTCTCGAGTTGGCATGACTAAATGTACCACATGCCCCACACCGCTCTCTAGTATTGATAAATTGTCTCTCACTGATGGTACACTCCTTGGCGCCGAAGATAGCACTCAGTACATGAGTATTGTTGGGGCCCTCCAATATTTGACTCTTACACGCCCAGACTTGTCCTTCGCGGTCAACAAGATTTGCCAATTTCTTCATGCTCCTACTACCACTCATTGGACAGCGGCTAAAAGGATCTTGCGCTATGTTCAAGGTACGCTCAAAGTTGGTATTACCTTTCAAAAATCTAACTCTACTCTCCTTAGTGCCTTTTCAGACGCAGATTGGGCCGGTTGTCTCGATGAAAGACGCTCCACGGGTGGCTTTGCAATATTTTTTGGCCCCAACCTCATTTCTTGGAGTGCTCGAAAACAAGCCACTGTTTCCCGCTCAAGCACCGAAGCAGAATACAAAGCACTAGCAAATGCAACAGCCGAATTAATTTGGGTTCAAGCCTTGCTTCGTGAATTACGGGTGTCTCTTCGTGCCCCTCCTTGTCTTTGGTGTGACAACCTTGGCGCCACCTACTTGTCTGCAAATCCAATTTTTCATGCACGCACAAAACACATTGAAATTGATTTCCATTTTGTGAGAGAAAGAGTTGCAAGAAAACAGATTGAGATCAAATTTATATCAAGCAAAGATCAGGTCGCCGATGGCTTTACAAAGGCTCTTCCGGTCAAGACTTTTGAAGAATTCAAGCGTAATCTCAACCTCTCCATTTCATCCGCGGTTTAGATTAAGGGGGGGTGTTAAACATAGTTGTACCCAAACACACATATGTGCCAGGCAACACGTATGGTGTAGTACACCAACGGCTAGTTGACCGCAACGGCTACATAGAGTGATTGACTCATTCCTTTTCATCTCCTTCCTTCTTTGTAATCCTCTTGCCATCTTTGTAATCTGCTTTATATCCTTCCATGTATGTGACACAGATGGGGCTTTTCCATCTACTATATAACACGTAACCGAGGCCAGGTAGAGGTCATCGTTTCCACCAACAAGATAATCACCGAATATTCAGATCGGAAGTTGGTCCAAATTTATGCGAAATTTTACCATGATAAATGAACGGGATAGTGAGAATGTTCCCGTGCATAAACAGTCACGATCACGGTCAGGGCCTGCTCTCGGTTTACCTGCTGCAGCACTTGAGACCACGTCGCCATGGAGTCCGGCCACGTCTATCCAGGGACAAGTGGAGCCACAAGAAGAAAGCCATGAATGGACGGGAGCTCCTGCCGCTGCTGCTGGCCCGTGCAGGCGACCGAAAGCTGGGCGCGGCCGGTTGTGTGGTGGACGCGCGTACTTGCGGCGCGGGGCAGCCGAAAGGACGGATACGCAGCTCCTCGTCGTCGATTGCGTCTGTCGCTCTTGCTTGCTTCCTTGCTCGCCCAGCGCCGCCCACTCCATCGTCGGCCCCCCCTCCCCGGGTGCGTGCCGCCACTGAATTTGTTTGATTCCATTTCACTCCACTTCGCCACTCAGCCAAGTATCCCCAGCTCCATGCCTGGCCGCCCAATTTTCTCCAACTGGACAAGAAACCAGGAAGCACACTTCAAACTCGAAATTATTTCACCAAAGGCCGTGATGTGGCCGTACTGCCAGGCATAGCCCGCATGAACAAACGTAGACGCATGCGTTGTTCAGACGGCTGGTGCACATGAACTGAACAATTCTACTCTACTTGTTTTGCAAACAAGTCAGCTTTCTCTGCAGTTTAACTTAGAATCCCGTCAAGTCAACCAATCATTGCATAAATAAACTGGCTCTAGTAAACAAAATTAGCTTAGCTTCCACTGCTTTCATGCCGACTGCCCACTTCGCGAACACTAAACAAAATTACAGTCAAGCCAAAAGGCGAGGCCACTTCTTGCTTTTTCGTTGGAGAAGGCAGGCCACGGATCAACTCTGTAGCAGGTGGCGGCCCTTTGACCTAACGCCGGCGGTGAGCAGGCGAGGCTGCACGAACAGGTACAGTAGACGAGCGGATACGAGGTCCCGAGGATCTTCGGGCAGATAAGAAAGCGACGGACACCATTAGTTAGATAGGCATGAAGACGAGTTAGATGAAGCGGTGAAGCACCGAATCTTCAGCTTCATTTTGGTCTTGAACAGTAAGATGCCGCACTCTAGCAGTTTCCAATAACGATGATCTGAACGTTAAAGCTTTTCGGCTGTTGAGCCACATTTGAGGGATGCTGAAACTGTTACTTGCCGATTATGCATCTGAAATAAAGTGTCTGCGTGCTTAGCTTTGTATTCCAGGTGTCAGAATTAACGTCCGAAATAAGTAATTTTCTACAGTACAACAAAGGGAAGTCAACAACCTCGCAGAAAAAGAGCAGGTACAGCGAAAGGGGACCTGAACTTCGATCTCGAGGGAGGCAGCGTACATCGTTGACATCTAGTGAGTTCGGAGAATACTTTAGTCGAGGAAGAAGTTGACCAACTGAAGAGAATGGACCTAGCTATAAGCTTTTTGTATAGGATAGATAAGTGTGATCGCATCAGTATGATTGGGGAGATTGTATGATGGGAGTGGAAGTGCAGTGGAGATGTGGCCTTTTTGGCCGACGTCCACTTAGACAAGTCCAAACCTGAACTCTAAGAAAATTCCTGCCATGGAGATTGACATGAGCCGTTTGGATGTTGGGGTGTTGGATAAGGCAGTTGGCGAACCACTCATGAGTAGTACTGTAGTACTTCCTGAGGGAATCATACTACTTCCTCGTTTGAAAGTTGTAAGAGCACTTTCGGTCATAGTTTAAAAAACCGAACCGATTCGGTGGTTCGACCGGGAAAAACCTTAACTGATGGCTGCATAGATTTTTTCAGCTTGGAAGAAATAGCATCACGTGCACCACTTCGACTCAGCATGTTTTATGATTACATATTGAAATACACTCTATATATACCTTTTATGGTTTTCAAAATTTCCTTAAATTTTAGCGGATTTTGTTGCCATCGAGCGGAGGAATTGGTGGTCCATGCAGCGAACCAGTGGCCTCACCGGTTTACTCATTGGTCCAGTTTTTAAACTGTGCTTTCAGTTGCTATGATTTTTAACCAACAAGAAAACATGACATCCGAAATGTATGGTCAAACTTTGCTTCTTCTCAAAACCACAAAGCTTAGAGCTAATGGCATTGACAAGTATAATGTGGGACTGCCAAGAGCACATTCGCCAGAAAATTCGTGAAGTCACATCAGAAACTTTAGGGGCTTCTTTGATTCACAGGATTCGTATAAAAATTGTGTAGTATTTGGATCCAATGGGATTTTTTTCTTACAGTAGTTGTTTGATTCATAGGAACATATCTTATATAGGAACTACTCCTATAGGAATCTTATAGCGCAAATCACATAGGGATAAAACATTAGGTCATACCTCATGAAAAATTTCCTTTGGCACAATCAAACACAACTCATCTTCCCATAGGATTCAACTAGCCATGACATCTCAATCTTATGCTTTTCCTAATCCTATAATTTTCCTATCCTATGAATCAAAGTACCCTAGAAGAGAAATTGCCTAGAAAAGGGAATATTGCATACAAAAAATACAGTTTATAGTTTAGACAAACGTTGCAACCAATACTACAAAGAAAATTAAAATATCACATTATATTTCTAGCTTCATGTAGATGTTGTTCACAAATTAAATTTTTGATTGTGCTCGGGCCTAGTGCAAACCCCAGGTAGGCAACAATAACCAAGATCCATGGAACTGAAGATACTTCATTTGTAAAATGTAAACATAATAAAATGATGGCAGTGTCCACGTGGTACCTGAGTACGAGGCACATTATTTGATTATTTCAAGTAATGATAATTTTCTTAGCATGTCCCCCCCCCCCCCCCCTCAATTCCTAGCTTAAAATATGTGGTATGAAACCGCAGGTCGACTTTTTAAAAGCAATGTTCATAAGCTCTTAAAAAACTCGAATAAGCAAAGAATGGCACTAAAGAAACAATGTTCATAATGAAGGTTGTATTTTACCATCTCAATCGGAGTAGAGTGCAACCTCCGCGATACGGAATATTACTATGCCCAGGGCATGCTGCAAACTCCATGAAGGCAACAATAACAAAGAACTCCAGCACTAGTGGCATGCATGTGAAGATGGAGTGTTTGATCACGAGCCTACCATTGCCCTGGTGGCTGATACGTCTCCAACGTATCTATAATTTCTTATGTTCCATGCTACTTTTATGACAATACTCACATGTTTTATACATACTTTACATCATTATTATGCATTTTTCGCACTAACCTATTAACAAGATACCCAAGCGCCGTGCCGTGCTGTTTTTGGTTTCGTAAATCCTACAAAGGAAATATTCTTAATTGGACGAAATCAACGCCCGTGGTCTTATTTTTCCACGAAGCTTCCGAAGACCGAAAGGATACAAGTGGGAGGCGCAGGCGCCGCCACCATAGGGCCGCGCGGCCAGAGGGGGCCCGCGCCGCCCTATGGTGTGGGCCTCGCCGCCCTCGCGCCCGCCCTTTCGCCTACTTAAAGCCTCCGTCGCGAAACCCTATTATCGAGAGCCACGATACGGAAATACTTCCAGAGACGCCGCCGCCAATCCCATCTCTGGGATTCAGGAGATCGCCCGGCACCCTCCTGGAGAGGGGAATCATCACCTATGGGCTCTACATCACCATGCCCGCCTCCTGATCGATGCGTGAGTAGTTCATCCTTGGACTATGGGTCCATAGCGTAGCTAGATGGTTGTCTTCCTCTTGTGCTATCATGTTTAGATCTTGTGAGCTGCCTAACATGATCAAGATCATCTATTTGTAATGCTACATGTTGTGTTTTGTGGGATCCGATAAATATAGAATATTATGTCAAGTTGATTATCAATCTATCATATATGTGTTGTTTATGTTCTTGCATGCTCTCTGTTGCTAGTAGAGGCTCTGGCCAAGTTGATACTTGTAACTCCAAGAGGGGTATTTATGCTCGATAGTGGGTTCATGCCTCCATTGAATTGGGACTGACAGAAAGTTCTAAGGTTGTTGATGTGCTGTTGCTACTAGGGATAAAACATCAATGCTTTGTATAAGGATATTTGTGTTGATTACATTACGCACCATACTTAATGCAATTGTCTTTGTTTGCAACTTAATACCTGAGGGGTGCATGCTAACCCGAAGGTGGACTATTTAGGCATAGATGCATGTTGGATGGCGGTCTATGTTCTTTGTCGTAATGCCCGATTAAATCTCATAGTGATCATCATGATATGTATTGAATCTTATTTGTCAATTGCCCACCTGTAATTTGTTCACCCAGCATGTTATTTATCTTATTGGAGAGACACCACTAGTGAACTATGGACCCCGGTCCATTCTTTTACATCTGAAATACAATCTAATCAATTGTTCCTCTTGTTCTTTGCAAACAAACATCATTTTCCACACCATACGTTTAATCCTTTGTTTTCAGTTTGTGAGATTGACAACCTCACCACAGTTGGGGCAAAGTATCTTGATTGTGTTAGCAGTTCCACGTTGGCGCTGCTCACTGTGTTGCGCCGCACTACACTCCTCCACCAACAACCTTGACGTGTTCCTTGACTCTACTGGTTCGATAACCTTGGTTTCATACTGAGGGAAACTTGCTTCTATACGCATCACACCTTCCACTTGGGGTTCCCAACGGACGTGTGTTTCACGCGTATCAAGCTAAATTTCTGGCGCCCGGAGATCAAGACACGCTGTGGGAGTCTTCCACATCCAATCTCTTTACTTTGTTTTTGTCTTGCTTTACTTTATTTTATTTACTGTCTTGTTTGCTTTATATTAAAAACACAAAAAATTAGTTGCTTTACTTTCTGTATTTTTTACTTGCTCTATATCAAAACACAAAAAAATTAGTTACTTGTCTTTACTTTACTCTATTTGCTTAGTTTACTTTTATTACTAATGGGTACTCCTGAAAATACTAAGTTGTGTGATTTCACTAGCACAAATAATAATGATTTTATAAGTACTTCTATTGCTCCACCTCTACTACAACAGAATTCTATGAAATTAAACCCGCTATCGAATCTTGTTATGAGAGAGCAATTTCTCGTGGTAGTTAGTACTGATGATGTTGCAGCCCATCTTAATAATTTTGTTGAACTTTAGAAATGCAAAAGTATAAGGATATAGATGGTGATATTATAAAACTAAAATTGTTTCCTTTCTCCTTAAAAGGAAGAGCTAAAGATTGGTTGCTTTCTTTGCCTAAGAATAGTATTGATTCATGGACTAAATGTAAAGATGCTTTTATTGGTAAATATTATCCTCCTGCTAAGATTATATCTTTGAGAAGTAGCATTATGAATTTTAAGCAATTTGATAATGAACATGTTGCTCAAGCATGGGAGAGAATGAAATCTTTGGTAAAGAATTGCCCTACCCATGGACTAACTACTTGGATGATCATCCAAACCTTTATGCAGGATTGAATTTATCCTCAAGGAACCTATTGGATTCAGCTGCTGGAGGCACTTTATGTCCATCACCTTAGGCGCCGCAACAAAGGTTCTTGATGATATGATGATCAATTACTCTGAATGGCACACTGAAAGAACTCATCAAGGTAAGAAGGTAAATTCTGTTGAAGAAACCTCTTCTTTGGGTGATAAGATTGATGCTATTATGTCTATGCTTGCAAATGGTAGATCTCATATTGATCCTAATAATGTTCCTTTAGCTTCATTGGTTGCTCAAGAAGAAAATGTTGATGTGAATTTCATTAAGAATAATAATTTCAACAACAATGCTTATAGGAATAATTATGGTAACAACAACTATAGGCCATATAGCCTACTTTGAATCCGCTTTAACCGCACGATTGTGCGTCTCTTTCTGCTTCGATCGCATACTTTCATTCAGGTACCTACCTGTTTTCCGGGCGACCATTGTGGCTTCTATTGCAGACTAGCACATCGATTGGGATCTCAATCGATGGATCATTCTTTCCATTCGCTTGCTTTTGATGTTTTCTCCTCAACTGGATTCTACTATCCTGGCTCTACTCCGGGCACCAAAGGAGAGAGTGCTGCTACTTGCTTTTTTAAGGTACCTTTGTTGTAATGAATGATAGGGAATCTTCTAATAATGGTAGTGGTTATGGTAATTCTTATGGTAATTCTTACAACAATAATAAGAGTGTGCCCTCCGGTCTTGAAGTCATGCTTAAAGAATTTGTTAGTATACAAACTGCTTTTAAAACTGTTGAAGAAAAGCTTGGTAAAATTGATGTTCTTGCTTCTAAGGTTGATAGTCTTGCTCTTGATGTTGATCTTTTAAACCGAAAGTTATGCCCGAGGAAGTTAAAGATGCTAGGTTTGCTAAAACAAATTCCATCCAATTTTAAATTAATGATAATATAAGAATGTTGGCTGAGTTGCATGGTAGGTGGGATAGAGAAGAAAAAGAAAAACTTGCTAAAGAGAATAATGTAGCTAAAGTTTGAACTATTACCACTAGTAATGTTGATTCTTCACATGTTGCTACACCTCCTACTATCAATGGTAAAATAATTGGTGTTGGCAATGTTTACTCCTAGTGCAAAGCGTAAAATTGCTGAAACTGTTCGTGATAAACCGCTGAAATTTTTCAAAATATTGGGGACAATGATCCCATTGTTTAGATCATAATGGTTTAGATTTTGATGATTGTCACATCTCTGGTTATAAAGTTCTTACAAAAACTTGCTAGAAGTCCTAATGCTAGTGCTATAAATTTAGCCTTTACAAAACATATTACAAATGCTCTCATTAAAGCTAGGGAAGAGAAATTAAAACTTGAACCTTCTATTCCTAGGAAGTTGGAAGATGGTTGGGAGCTCATCATTAAGATGAAATTCAATGATTTTGAATGTAATGCTTTATGTGATCTTGGTGCAAGTATTTCGTTATGCCTAAGAAAATTTATGATATGCTTGACGTGCCACCATTGAAAAATTGTTATTTGGATGTTAATCTTGTTGATAATTCTCTAAAGAAACCTTTGGGGAGGATTGATAATGTTCGCATTACGGTTAACAATAACCTTGTCCCCGTCGATTTTGTTGTCTTGGATATTGAATGCAATGCATCTTGTCCTATTGTCTTGGGAAGACCCTTTCTTCGAACTGTTGGTGCTGTTATTGATATGAAAGAAGGAAATATTAAGTATCAATTTCCCTCTCAAGAAAGGTATGGAACACTTCCCTAGAAAGAGAATGAAGTTGCTTTTTGATTCTATTATTAGAACAAATTATGATGTTGATGCTTCTTCTCTTGATGTTACTTGATTTGCACTTTCTGCGCCTAGCTGAAAGGCGTTAAAGAAAAGCACTTCTTGGGAGATAACCCATGTTTTATTTTATTACTGTATTGTTGAGTCTTGGAAGTTGTTACAACTGTAGCAATCTCTCCTTATCATGTTTTTGTGCCAAGTAAAGTCTCTATGGTAAAGTTGATACTAGATTTGGATTATCTGTTAAAGTAATTGTCGTCTGGCACGGATTTACGAGATCTCTCTGTAGAAAAATAAAAAATCTGCCAATTTACGCGCCATCCTCGATATGTACGCAACTTTCAGTTTTGAGTTTTTCCGTTTGAGCAAGTTGTGCCTCTGGAAAATTCGTCTTTACGGATCGTTAGATTCTGCCTTTTATTTCGTATTGCCTCTTTTGCTATGAATGGATTTCTTTGTTCCATTAACTTTCAGTAGCTTTGTGCAATGTCAAGTGTTAAGAATGATTATGTCACCTCTGAATGTATGCATTTTTGATTATGCACTAACCCTCTAATGAGTTTGCTTTAAGTTTGGTGGAGGAAGTTTTCAAGGGTCAAGAGAAGAGGATGATACAATATGATCAAGAAGAGTGAAAGGTCTAAGCTTGGGGATGCCCCTGGTTCATCCCTGCATATTTTAATAAGACTCAAGCATTCTAAGCTTGGGATGCCCAAGGCATCCCCCTTCATCGACAACTTATCAGGTCACTTCTAGTGAAACTATATTTTTATTCCATCACATCTTATGTTCTTTACTTGGAGCGTCTGTTTGTTTTGTTTTTGTTTTGGTTTGAATAAAGTTGGATCCCGCCATCCATGTATTGGAGATATTACGCTCCGCTTTTTCATTTGAACACTTGTGTTCTTAGTTGTGCTTTAATGTTCATGGCGAAGGCTGAAAATTGCTTCGTTGGTTTGGTTGGAATCAGAAAATGCTTCATATGGTTTGGAATAACTTGATACTTGGCAATTGTTTTGAGCTCTCATAGATCATGTTTAAGCTCTTGCATCATGTAGTTTAATCTATTAGTAGAGAACTACCGTAGAGCTTGTTGAAATCTGGTTTGCATGTTTCGTCTCTCTAAGGTCTAGATATTTTCTGGTGAAGTGTTTGAACAACAAGGAAGACGGTAGAGTCTTATAGTGCTGCATATGTTCTTGTGTAAGTTTTGTTGTACCTGCTCATACTTGTGTTTGCTTCAAACAACCTTGCTAGCCAAAGCCTTGTACCGAGAGGAAATGCTTCTCGTGCATCCAAACACCTTGAGCCAAAACCCATGCCATTTGTGTCCACCATATCTACCTACTATGTGGTATTTTTCTGCCATTCCAAAGTAAATTACTTGAGTGCTACCTTTAAAATTTCATTCCTTTGTCTTTGCAATATATAGCTTAAAAACTATTGTGGTGATGAATATGTAGCTATGTGTCTTAGTTCTTATAAGTTGCTTGTTGAGCGGTAACCATGTTTCTGGGGACGCCATCAACTTTTTACCTTTGTTGGATATCATGTGAGATGCTATGCATGTTCGTCTTGTCTCGAAGTAAGGGTGATTTATCATGATCAAATGGTTTGAGTATGCATATGTTAGAGAAGAACATTGGGCCGCTAACCAAAGCCATGTATCCTGCTGCCAAAACCCACCGGCGAGCAAGTGGTTAAGCAACACGAAGAGCCGGGAGGCTTCCAAGGCGGCAGCGGGCCCCGGTCCCTCGACGTCGTCCCGCAAATGCTTCGCACACGACCTGGCGGTTGCAGGGCGTGCCACCCGACCTATACCTGGTCAGGAAGGTGTTGGATTGTTTCGATTAGTTCCATGGCAGACACGTAAACATTAAATACGAGCCCTATCGGCTCTTAGGTTGCCCTGCGGATCGGCTCAAAGAGCCGATCGCCCCATGGTTCACGTTGGATTTTCAATGACATGGGGATCCTGCTTGATCATAACAAAGCTAAACCAATCTACGACAGCTTAGGGTTTTCACCGTATGATCGGAACATCCTACGCGTAGTTGAGCCTAATAGACACGAAAGATAATGGAAAACTAACCCTAAAAGAGGCCTAAAAACCAACATTAAGTTAATTCCCGAACATCCCTCTTAGGACTAACAAACCATACCTAACGCACTACCGGATCGTTCAACCCGTTTGCAAGGCCTAACCATACGATATTAAACTAATCCTTGAAGAACAAGGAGGAACTATAACAGATCAGATCTACTAAGTAACGAACAAGCAAGATGCTGCCCTTACACCTAGATAGGTGAAAGGGCAGCTAGATATTGAGGGACGGCACAGCTAAGCAGATATGCGTAAGAAAAGCATCTATGCGAGCCCCAAAACATCTATGATAAATAGTGCTACTCGCCATCAACAACGCTTCAGCACGAGCAACACTAGGTAAACGAAAAACGTTGTGCTGCCTAGATCGCAAGATGCGATCTAGGCAGCATGACGCTTACCCGGGAAACCCTCGAAAGAAGGCGATGCGCCCGATTTGTGTTTGTTGTGAACGTGATTGTCCTCCTTTTCCGATAACCCTAGATACATATTTATAGTCCAAGGGACTTTCTAACTGGACGTGCACTAACCGTGCACGAGTTAAACTCTATCTTTTAATCTAAACTAAGATGCGATCTACTATATTACGATACACGGGCAATTAAGCCCAAACTCTTCGTGCAAGGCCGCTTCAAAGATGCTCCACGCGTGTATCTTTCAAGCCCATCTTCACTTACGACCCATCTCCTGATTTGGCCAAAATCCGGTGATAACACATGCCCCCTGGTTTTGGTAATGATAATTTCAAAACCACTCTTTTTTCCTTCGAGGGGTCATGTCATGGCAGAGCAGAACCGTCGCAGTATTCTTCATCATGACGCCTTGCCTTCTCAACTTCTCTGCCTGATTTGACAGTTTTGGCACCACATCCTCGGAAACTTGTTCGAGCATTGAATCTCCAATGTATCTCCTCTTATTTAACCGCAACGAACAGTTCACCTCTTCATCCCCTTGCTCCAAACCAGCCGTCGGCCAAAAAACCCTCTTCCTCTGTAGCCATGTCTTCCTCTTCCTCCTCCCAATCCTCTTCCTCGAGTGAAGCAGAGCCGGAGGTCAATCAGATGGAAGCGTACAATCGGCGCGCTCCCGAGCATTTGGATGAGCAACAATTCGACTTCGACTTCGTGCCAGAGGGCCGACCCGAGGACCTCGTCTGGTCGGATGGCGACATGCCCCGATCGACGGGGAAGATGACCTTCTGGTTCTTGATCGACGGAGAACTGAGGCGGAGAGCGAAAAGAACGACCCCCCTTCCGGGCACCACCTCTACCAAAGAAGAAGACGAGGAAGATGAAGACGAAGACGTCTCCTCCGACACGAAGCAAGAACAGGAGGACGACACCTCCTCCGACGAACCGCCGCCCAAGCGCATCCGTGGCTGGGCTTGGCCGATGAGGACGACGATGACGAAGAGGAAGAAGCCTCCGCAAAGTTACGAGCAGCCGACGAAGAAATCGTCATCGAGCGATGACGGCAGCCTATCCCAGCGATGGCGAAGACGGCGACACCTTAGAGTAGGGAGTTGCCGCATAAGATTAGCAGTAGTAAGCTGTTCCCTTTTTGTTGAGCAATCGGCTTCTCTTTGTAAGAAATCACCTTTTAATCAATGAAGATGAAGATGTTCTTCCAATTCAATCTCTAATCATCCGATTTCACCCTTGCCATTTTCTGACTGTCCAAGGTGGTCAACGCCTTCATGAGACGATGGCAACGCATCAGTCCTTCCGGATAAATTGCAAGACAGGTTAATTCAGTTATCCCCAAATTTCCAGTCGAACAGGTCCAGCTCATAGCCTCGGGACCCTTCGATCTTGGACTTCGAATTATCCGATCGTGATGTTAGACCTGACGGCAAAACTCCTGAATTAATGCCTCCAGGAAAGCTTCTAGGACCGTAGCTGAAACAACTTGTCGTTGAAGCTGATATATCTGCATAACAGGTACCATTTGCTCACAACTCCTTGTGATGCTTTGTTTCCTCAACAAACCGGCCCAGCCTATCAAAGGTGATGGCCCCTTTCTTCAAACTCCTCCCATCAACTCTGGTGTTTCCTTCTGAAAGAACTCACCACTTTTCAATAAAAATTGTGGTGCAGAGTGATTTCAACCGAAATCGGCTCCCAAGAGCAAAGGATCTTCAGGGGCAGCTGCCCCGAGCCTCAAGGCGAAAATAAGTGGACCAGCCAAATGGGCCATCATCGGCTTCCAAGTTGTAATGCAGAGCCACCGATTCCCACAAAACCGGCTCCTTAGAGCAAAATCCTTCAGGGCAAGCTGCCCCCCGAGCCTCCACTTTACATCGAACCGGCAGAAAGCCCACGGCCAAAGAGCCCATGCACTAAAAGGGCTTGGAAAGATCAGCAGCTTCCTTGAACCAAGAAGTCTCAAATGTAATGGCTCTCCAATTCCTCCTAGCTCAATTCTTGTGATTTATTGCTCCAATTGGCTCGCCCTTTCTCTGATCTGCATGCTTGTACTGCCCTTGTTGTCTGTTAGGGCCGTGATCTCTCAGGCTTGCTGACGTGTCGCTCGACCCTAAATATCAAACAAGCCGGCCTCTCCATGGTACGTGATGAACCAAGTCCAAGCTCCAATGCCTCCAAGCCCTGCTTTCTTTCCTCATTGAAACATTGGTCGAAAACTCTGTAATTGGCTCATCAAAGAGGTTCTCAAGTCGATGTTCAAGCATCGGTTGTGCCGAAATTTTTTGTATTTTCGATTTTTTATTAGCCGATCGATTCATGAATCGGCTTCCCCTGGGTACATACTTCATGGCTTTGTACCTTCTCCGTGTGTATGCCCCCGAGCCGAATCCTTCAAGTGATTGAAGATATCGGCTTTCACCAATTCAAGCTTATCTCACCACTCATTATGCGAAATAGCACATCAGTAATCACGGTGGTGGGAATAGTTTTAGCCGATTGCTAGAATCGGCTTCCCTGGTTGGTGATCCAACTTATTTGCTGATAAATGTTGGCCATGGCTTATCCCCAGGACCAATGTCGATCTCTTCTAGTCCATCACCTGCTGTAAACCCATACAGCTTTCCATTGCCTGCCAAATCAACGATGAACACAGGCAAGGTAGGTTGAGGCTAATTGTGGCCGATTGCTAGAATCGGCCTCCTTTTCCATTGCAATGTTTAACGAGGGTTTACAACTTCTTGGTTCTCTACTACGACAACGTGGCATGTTTGAAGTGAGATCCTTGCTTTTTATTTTTTGGGGCCGATCGCAGGGATCGGCCTTGCCACGTACGTCCATAGACTTGGATCTTGCTACTCTGGCCAGTGGATAAGACTAGCCTCACCCCATTTTTTGTAGCTCGATGCGCTCACTCGTCCAGATTGATTCCAGAGAGCGGCTCTTGGTCATTTGCTTCCCAGATGTTCATGGCAGCCAAAGAGATATCGACCGAATCATCCGCATGAACAACCTCCACTTCATCTCCATCCCATTGTATGATGCACCGATGCATTGTGGATGGAATGTAGCAGTTGCGTGGATCCAATCCCTTCCTAGCAGAACAGCATAAGTGCTGTCGACGATGAAGAAGGATGTAGGGATGGTCTTTCGCCGTGGCGAGTCCACGTTAACACCCTTGGCTTCGACTGGCCGTTGAAATCGCTTAGCGTGACGTTGGTCTTGATCATCTTCTGAACGTCCCAAACGTCGTAACATGGAGTACGGCATTATGTTGACCGCGCTCCCGTGTCAACCAAGATCTTGCCGATAGGCTGCCCGTTGATATAACCCTTCAGGTATAGGGCCTTTAGATGCCTATAGCTCCTTTCTCGTGGCTTCTCAAAGATAATGGTCGTGGCCCGCAATCAAACCGTGCCACCGACTTCCTCGTCTCTTGGAGCACAAAACTCTAACGGGAGAACGAACACCATGTTTGTATCAGCCGATGTCCCCGCATCGGCTTTTGTCCGCTTGGGTCGCCACACTTTCTTTGGTGGGCGAGCCTCGTCTCCGTGTTTGCTGAATTTTCACGGCCGATCGGGCCGTGCTTTCCTCAACGTGTACAGGTACGCCTCGGCTTCCTCCGTTTCAGCCGTTGCACTCCGCGCTTGGGAGTGGCCGAGTCCATCAGACACCACCTTGGTCGGTGATATCTATCTTCTTCCTCTCACTCCTCGAAGTCTTCATCTTGGGATGACTCAGCTCGTTTGTTCCGAGGTGGGAGAGGTCCCAGACGCTTGAACACCGAAACTTCATTTGTTCCCTCCCTCTTCCTTCATTCTAGTTCTCGATTGTAGGCAATCGGCTCATTCCCGAGTCCCAACAGTGTTTGAAGAAAGGACAGTCCAATGCCCATCCATGTCCTCTTGCTCTCTTGACCTCCTCGCGTGACGCTCATACCCTTCGTGTCGACGGTATTTCGTTGTCTGCACGGATCGATGATATGTCATCATCATTCACGCGTCGACGCGGTCGTATCGGTTCATATTTGTTAAGGAGGTGCGAAAGTGGTCGTTGATACCGCACGCTTATCACCTCTTTCTCGCCAAATACCGTCATCATCGGGGCCGGTCGCGTGGATCGGCCTCCTTCTTATCTTTGCCGCGAGAGCGACTACTCTCTCGGCTTATCCTCGCCACGGCGATCTGCAAGCCCTGCCATCTTGATATCAAACGAGAAACCTGGCTCGCGTCCTATGCACCGACCGAGATCGACCATGTTGACTCCCGGAAACGGCTGCGTGTCAACCCTCATGGCAAACCGACCGAAGAGTAATCGGCCTTGTTCTATCGCCATTTGTATCTGTCCCGCGCAAGACTTTGGCAATTGGTGGCATGGGTGAACGTGTGATGCCATTTGCGTATGGCATGCCGTTCATCTCTTGTGGCGTGGGGATTTTGTGGCCTTCTGGTAACTTCAGCTGTTTCTCCTTCAGCAGGAATCAAAAATTTGCTCCGTTTTGCTCAAATCGAAGTCGAACCCCTTCACAGCCCTGGTTGCTTCACCCACGTGCAGGACACGGTTTTGCCCCCGAGTCCACTCAGCTACCGACCTCCCGATCTCCTGTAGAATCTTCATCTTCGTCCGTCTCGATCGGCGACGCGCTTGTACTTGTCCCGTACAATTCGGATGGCGCTGTTCATATGCCGTCAACTTCGAACCATGTGTGCCAGTGAATTGTACTCTGCTTGGAAGGTCACATCTTTGAGCGGCGCCGACAGTGCTACCGCCAGCTCGCATGCTTCCTTCTCGATAGGCGAACCGAATAACATCGGTTCCCGACGGTCCCGAACCTCAGGATGTACTCGATACTGCCTCTCGTCTCCGAACTTGGGTCGATCGGCAGGCTAGCTTCAGTAGTTCCGAATGGTATTGTACGGAATTGCTCTTCCAGCCTGCTTCCACGTTCGAACCGAGTCTGGTAGCACGAGGTGTACCACCCAAAGGTCGGACCCGTGAGAGACCGTGAGAAGAATCTCACACGTAGCTCGTCCGAAGCCGAGACCATACCCAACCGTGCCAAGTATCGGCTCACGTGCTCAATTGTCGGTTCCTTCCGATCCACTGAATTTCGTGAAGTCGTGAGCCGATACTTAGGTGGCAGCGGATCAGGTCGTAGTCGTTGGGATACGGCTTGGAATAGCCGATCATTCTTCTACAGATGCCGAACTGCTCTCTCATGATTGCGGTGATCTCATCCACCGTAGGAGCAGAAGTTGATCGTTCATGACTTGTACCGGTGGCATATTTAGTTAGCCACGCTCGTTTCAAAGATCTGCCCAATCGCTTCCGCTCCAACGACTCCTCGTGGCGTCCTTCCGTTGTAACCGGGTCATCCAAAGTTGCAGCCCGGCACGTATGTGCACACGTATCCATGTGGAATTTCCTTGGGCGGCTCATACAGGAATTGGTAGTCGCCCGGATCACCTCCAACCTTGTAGACGACGACGCGGTGAACCCTGGCTGTGGAGCTGCAAACGTGTGTTGCGGTGGTGGCCTTGTGTAGAGCGGTATCTCCCCTTGGTGAGTTCCTAGAGCAGGACCTGACGGAGAGTACTTGTGCTTCATGACTTCTTGCACCACATTGAGCGCGACACGCTCCAGAGTGTTCACCAAGCTCTCAGCATGCCGATGAAGAGAGTGAGCAACGGCATAATTGACTTCCTGTCGCAGGGCTCTGGTACGTTCGTCCGAAGGGATAGATAGATCTAGTCCATCTAGCGCCTTCGGGTTGAAACCCTTGAACTTGATCCCATGCGAACGGGTTTTTCAAAAGCGCCGATGAGATCGGCTTCCAAGATGGCCTTGAGCTCATCATACCTCTTCTTATGCTCAAGAGGCAGATCTTCATACTTGACTGTTCTTCCGCCATCCGAGACGCAGATGTCGACGTGGTTGATGCGGAAGATTGTCCCGATGTCCCACCGAGCGTGCCAATGTGTTTGCCAAAACCCACCGGCGAGCAGTGGTTAAGCAACACGAAGAGCCGGGAGGCTTCAAGGCGGCGGGCCCTGGTCCCTCGACGTCGTCCCGCAAATGCTCCACACGACCCGGCGGTTGCAGGGCGTGCCACGACCTATACCGGTCGAAGGTGTTGGATTGCTTCGATTAGTTCCTCGCATGGCATAAACATTAAATACGAGCCCTATCTATCAGTTGCTCTCGCGATCGGCTCAAAGAGCCGATCGCCCATGGTTCACGTTGGATTTTCAATGACATGGGGATCCCGCTTGATCATAACAAAGCTAAACCAATCTACGACTTAGGGTTTTCACCGTATGATCGGAACATCCTACGCGTAGTTGAGCCTAATAGACACGAAAGATAATGGAAAACTAACCCTAAAAGAGGCCTAAAAACCAACATTAAGTTAATTCCGGAACATCCCTCTTAGGACAACAAACCATACCTAACGCACTACCGGATCGTTCAACCCGTTTGCAAGGCCTAACCATACGGATATTAAACTAATCCTTGAAGAACAAGGAGCAACTATAACAGATCGGATCTACTAAGTAACGAACAAGCAAGATTCTTCCCTTACACCTAGATAGGTGAAAGGGCAGCTAGATATTGAGGGACGGCACATCTAAGCAGATATGCGTAAGAAAAGCATCTATGCGAGCCCCAAAACATCTATGATAAATAGTGCTACTCGCCATCAACAACGCTTCAGCACGAGCAACACTAGGTAAACGAATAACGTTGTGCTGCCTAGATCGCAAGATGCGATCTAGGCAGCATGACGCTTACCCGGGAGAAACCCTCGAAAGAAGGGGTGGCGATGCGCCTGATTTGTGTTTGTTGTGAACGTGATTGTCCTCCTTTTCCGATAACCCTAGATACATATTTATAGTCCAAGGGACTTTCTAATCTGGACGTGCACCTAACCGTGTACGAGTTAAACTCTATCTTTTAATCTAAACTAAGATGCGATCTACTATATTACAGATACATGGGCAATTAAGCCCAAACTCTTCGTGCAAGGCCGCTTCAAAGATGCTCCACGCGTGTATCTTTCAAGCCCATCTTCACTTACGGCCCATCTCCTGATTTGGCCAAAATCCGGTGATAACAGTATCATGGTGGAAGTTTTCAGTTTGGACATTCATCCTCAATCTCTTATGAGAATATTATTTGTTGTTGAATGCTTATGCATTAGAGAGGAGTCCATTATCTGTTGTCTATGTTGTCCCGTATGGATATCCTAAGTTGAGATCTATTAAAAACGAGAAATCAAATGCGATTGATCTCCTTGGACCTTTGTACAACATAGAGGTACCCCTTTGTGACACTTGGTTGAAACATATGTTATGCAATGATAATCCATGTAAATCCAAGCTAATTAGGACAAGGTGCGGGCACTATTGGTATTCTATGCATGAGGCTTGCAACTTGTAGGAAGTATTATGCATAACACATATGAATTATTACTACCGTTGAAAAATTGTTTCTATGTTTTCAAATAAAAGCTCTAGCACAAAAATAGTAATCCATGCTTCCCTCCGTGAAGGGCCATTCTTTTACTTTATGTTGAGTCGTTTACCTACTTCTTTCTATCTTAGAAGCAAACACTTGTGTTAATTGTGTTCATTGATTCTTACATGTTTACTTATTGCACTTGTTATATTATTCTATGTTGACAATTATCCATGAGATATTCATGTTACAAGTTGAAAGCAATTGCTGAAACTTAATCATCCTTTGTGTTGCTTCAATGCCTTCCACTTTGAATCTATTGCTTTATGAGTTAGCTCTTATGCAAGTCTTTTTGATACTTGTCTTGAAAGTACTATTCATGAAAAGTTTTGCTATATGATTCATTTGTTTAGTCATTATCTCTTTGTTAGCAATCTATTGCTTCAGATCACTCCATTCATCTCATATGCTTTACAATAATGTTGATCAAGATTATGTTGGTAGCATGTCTTGGTTATTTGTTGTTATCGTTTACCTACTCGAGGCGAGTAGGAACTAAGCTTGGAGATGCTTGATACGTCTCCAACGTATCTATAATTTCTATGTTCCATGCTACTTTTATGACAATACTCACATGTTTTATACATACTTTACATCATTATTATGCATTTTCCGCACTAACCTATTAACAAGATGCCGAAGCGCCGCTGTTTTTGGTTTCAGAAATCTTACAAAGGAAATATTCTCAATTGGACGAAATCAACGCCTGTGGTCTTATTTTTCCACGAAGCTTCCGAAGACCGAAAGGGATACAGGGGGCGACGCCGCCACCATACCACCGCGCGCGGTAGGGGGCCCGCACCGCCCTATGGTGTGGGCCCCTCGTGCTGCCCCATGCGCTGCTCTTTCGCCCCTTAAAGCCTCCGTCGCTAAAACCCTATTACTGAGAGCCACGATACGGAAATACTTCCAGAGACGCCGCTGCCGCCAATCCCATCTCGGGGGATTCAGGAGATCGCCTCCGGCACCCTGCCGGAGAGGGGAATCCACGGAGGGCTCTACATCACCATGCCCGCCTTCGGATTGATGCGTGAGTAGTTCATCCTTGGACTATGGGTCCATAGCAGCTAGATGGTTGTCTTCTCCTCTTGTGCTATCATGTTTAGATCTTGTGAGCTGCCTAACATGATCAAGATCATCTATTTGTAATGCTACATGTTGTGTTTGGTGGGATCCGATGAATATAGAATATTATGTCAAGTTGATTATCAATCTATCATATATATGTTGTTTATGTTCTTGCATGCTCTCCGTTGCTAGTAGAGGCTCTGGCCAAGTTGATACTTGTAACTCCAAGAGGGGTATTTATGCTCGATAGTGGGTTCATGCCTCCATTGAATCGGGGACAGGATGAAAGTTCTAAGGTTGTGGATGTGTTGTTGCTACTAGGGATAAAACATCAATGCTTTGTCTAAGGATATTTGTGTTGATTACATTACGCACCATACTTAATGCAATTGTCTGTTGTTTGCAACTTAATACCGGAGGGGTGCGGATGCTAACCCGAAGGTGGACTATTTAGGCATAGATGCATGCGGATAGCGGTCTATGTTCTTTGTCGTAATGCCCTGATTAAATCTCATAGTGATCATCATGATATGTATTGAATCTTTATTTGTCAATTGCCCACCTGTAATTTGTTCACCCAAAGCATGTTATTTATCTTATTGGAGAGACACCACTAGTGAACTGGACCCCGGTCCATTCTTTTACATCTGAAATACAATCTACCTCATTGTTCTCTCTGTTCTTTGCAAACAAACATCATTTTCCACACCATACGTTTAATCCTTTGTTTTCAGCAAGCCGGTGAGATTGACAACCTCATTGTTACGTTGGGGCAAAGTATCTTGGTTGTGTTGTGCAGGTTCCACGTTGGCGCCGGTTTCACTGGTGTTGCGCCGCACTACACTCCTCCACCAACAACCTTCACGTGTTCTTGACTCCTACTGGTTCGATAACCTTGGTTTCATACTGAGGGAAACTTGCTTCTATACGCATCACACCTTCCACTTGGGGTTCCCAACGGACGTGTGCTTCACGCGTGTCAGTGGCCGTTGAGAAGCTTATGATCAGCATGAAGAACCAGCGCGTGGGCCTCCTATCCGCAGGATCTAGGAGGCCCTAAGCCTGGGGGCAGTGCCCCCCACCACCACCACCACCACACATGCGTACTACAGTTATAGCAGTGAAGAGAGACCGGCATAATACACAAAGTCTATGAGTGGGCCAACGGCCTCTTTGGGGTTAACCAGTTTTTTTCCAATTCCACCATCACTTGATCTTTAGATTTAAAATCAAAGGGATTTTTCCTCCCTAATTGTATCTTGTGTGTTTGTAACAACAAAAGATAGTGATCGACCCCTCAAAAGTGAAAAGATAAAGATGGTGCCTATAGTTTTTAGGTTGTGTAGCTATGGGTGTTGTTGTTATTTAGAAGGGTTGCTGGGTAGTAATGTTGGAGAGTTTCTCTAGAAAAGTTTTTGTTGTGGAGCTCCAAAACAGAGACTCCAGTTTGTCACAGGCCAGAGTTTCACATGCCGGAGACTCTGGGGAAAGAATCTAGCCCCAACGACTCGGCATTGTTCCTACACTGCCTTGCTCTTGGTATGAAGGACCAAAGACTTTGTCTCACATTGGAGTCTTCAGTGCAAAGACTCCGGTCCTCACTGTTTGCATGCCTGCTCAGGTTGGAGACTCCGGCCAATCTGGCTAGTGAAAAAGTTAAATACAAACACTCGGAGGTTAAGTGATCAGAGTCCCTGGGGTTATGTTACCTGCAATGACGCTTTTTCTAGAGGTGCTATAAATTGTACCGTTCTTCTCCAAGTGGAGGTTGCGGCTTTCACTATTTCCTGCATTGTTCCGAAACTCAAAACCTATATATCTCCTTCCCTAGCCATTCAATCTTATTACTCTTTTGGGATCAAGGGAGGAACCCTCGATCTACACTTCCACCAAAAGGATTTGAACCCCCCCCCCCCCATTTCATTGAGGAACTTGTTACTCTTGTTTCTTTAAAATCCTAGTTGGAAGAAGTCGGCCTCGAAGGTTGCTTCGTGTTGTAATAGCTTCGTGCTTGGTTGTTCAGAGCCTCCCGTTGAGTTTTGGAGATTGCTCCAACCTTGTGTAAAGGTTTTGGTTGACACCTTGAAGGATACCGCTTAGTGGAGCGTGAGCTTGCCTTCGTGCTCACCGGCGAATAGGGTGAGGCTTTTGTGTCGTTGGTTGACGGAGAATTCTCTAGACATACTTCCCTTGATAAGGAAGGAACTTCGACAATCATCCTCGTGTCTCTTTGTCTCCATTACGGTTACTTCTATTCTTTCATTGGTGTATCGTTATTTACTTGTTATAATGATTGGTTGTCATATTGGTAAATTTAAATAGTTGCATATCTAGAGAATTTATCTTTTATGTCAAGCCTAAATTTAAAAAAAAAAACTAAAAATTGAGAAGCACTTATTCACGCCTCTGGTCGTTTATATCATCCTTTCAACAAATGAGAGTGTCGAGAAAGTGTGGAGAAGAGGAAGACACTGGAGCAAGATGTTGTAAGCATTGATCACCGCTAAGCCATGCTCCTTTGTTGTGGGTGACAGCTGACCCCATATATTTTATGTAAATTTCCTTATATTAACTACTCCCTCCATCTAAAAATATGGTATATAAATTTAGTCAAAAATTAACATCTTCTAAGTTGACCAAGTTAATACAAAAGAGTATGGACATCTAGAATATCAAATCAATATTAGTGGATTCAATATTTAAAAGTATATTTTCTCAATATATCTATTCAATATTATAGACGTTGATATCCTTCCATAAATATTTTTTTCGAACTTAATAGGGATTAAGTTTTTCCTAAACTTCCACACCTTATATTTTGGAACAGATGGAGCAAATATTAGAAAGACTCATAACAAAGTATTATTTGGACTATAGTAACTAAGTATTATATGCATATTGATCGAAGTAATGCGTCGAAAGCTATATAATCCCTCCGTCCTCAGATAAGTGGGCGTTTAGGCTTAAATTTTATTCATAAAAGAGTGTATTTATGTGTTTTCAATGGACATTAAAGTAGCAAAAATTGCTTCTCTCGCATTGCACGGAAATCAAACATAATAATATTCAACACATGTTATCTTTATTTTCTTTTCTACATGCTCTTTGCTTATTTAAGGTGAAAGAATTAAAAAGGAGAAAAATGTTGGTTTGCATCTTCCTAATTTAATTGTCTCTCCACTAATAATCTCTCTTAAAAATCCGCACATCCACTTAATATGGACTGAGGGAGTAGTAACTCCTCCTCGAAATAGGCTTTCGCTCCGCTATATTAATATAGCAACCAACTGATACATCAAACACGCTGGGGCTGCAGCACAACCAAACCCAAAGAGGAATACAAGAGAAAAGAAAGAGAAAACAAAGCCGACACCGGCAGCTTGACAAGAACAAGAACAACTCGCAACCGCTGCGCCCTCCGGAGATTGCCACCACACTCCTAGCACACCGAAGCGCCGCGTATCAAGCAACACCTTCAACAAGGTAAGTGACCGAGGGAGTAGTAACTTAGGGCACGGTATCTCGCATGCCTACGTAATGTTTCACATCATCTCATACCTTTAAACGGTCAGTCGACGACCTGTTATAACCAAATTCCTCACAAGTCTTGAGGAACTCTGTCATTGTGAAAGTTCGGTAGCGTGCGGGTTTATCTGCCGTCAATAGCTCAGGGAGAGGCCCAAACAAGTCCGAATGGCCGCGCTCTCGAGGATTAAATAAGGCGGCTACTGAGACCCTGCCATGTTGATCAGACTTGATCCTCACCTTGTGCAGCACGCTCTTGTACTCATCATTTGATACCAACTGCAAACCTATCACCGTTAGTTTCCTCTTGTGTAGCTGGTAGATGAAGAGGAAGTTGCATTTGCATCCTTACCTTGAGTACATCCCCTATGTTGACCAGAAGTGCTCCGGGCACCGGCGGCACATCCACCCACGCTCCGTCATTGCTGCCGCCGTCGATCCGGAACTGAAGTCCTCCGACGTCATCCTGCGCCAGCACGGTGAGCACGCAGGGGTCCGTGTGCTCCGCGGCGCCCACCGCCCGCTCGGGCTCTGGGCATGGCGGGTAATAGTGGCACGCCATAAGCCAACCCTCCACGTCCAGCCGCTCCGGGCCGACCCCGAGTGCCTCCAACAGCATCCCAGCCATCTCCTTCCCGAACTCCTCCATACGCCGCCGATGCTCCACCAGCGCATCCCGGCACACCTCGGGGATGCGTCCAAAGTCCGGCGTGGACGACAGAAATCTCAGGCAGTCCTGCCAGGGGAGTAGAGGGCCGACGCCTTGGCCGGGCGCGTAGGGCATGGTACCGTAGGTGACTCCGTCGACGGGCGTGATTGTGTAAAGAGGCGAGCGGCTTGCCAGAGGTAGCTCGTGAAAGGTCCGGACGGCGGACACGGCAGCTCCGGCATCGACGCCGTGGTTGGTGACGTAGAAGATTCCGCATGTGCGTGCCGCCTCCCCGACGAGGGGCACAATGGCCGCGCGTGGAAGGGAGAGGTCGATGGTTGGCATGGCGAAGGTGGTCGTCCTCTCAACTGCTGGGCTACCTGGCGCAGGGGACTGGAAGTAAGGTGGCACGGAGGTGATGCCAGACTCCACGAGGCCGCGGACGCCGCCACGGGACTCGTGGTGGCACTTGACCAGGGCAGCAGCGGTGCCGTAGTTATCTTTCGCAGCCATGTCCGCCGCGTCAAATGTACCTGGTCGGCTACTTGTGTTGTTGCTGTGTGTTGTGGACCTGTGGTTGTCGAGCTAGGTCTCTTGTTCACCTATATATAGCAGGGCTGAGTGTGTTTCTGATTTGTGATGAAAAAAAATGGAAAATGGGAAGCACGATTGAGCCACTGCTGCAGATGAAAATAACTAACCTGGTCTCAAAGAGTTGTCAAGATGCCAATTGCACATGCCAGTAAGTTCTGTGTCGTATTCAGCGGTGGGTTCAGCATTACCTAGATAACCACATGGGCTACATGTTACGGGTCCAAAAGCTGATCAGTCTGCAAGAAGGCAACAGAGGCTGCTTAATATATAAAGTACCGTTGATGACACACCTACAGTCTTTGGTATATATATATATATAGTACCGTTGATGACAAGCCTGTCGTAATATATAAACACGTCGGACCTATAAACGTCACGCTGATTCAGCGCCGTGGCCACCAAAACATGCCTGAAAATTAAATTTATGTCTAACCTAACTTTCGTCTAGTCTATTTTAGCTACCCGGTATCTTCCAAGACGCACACGTATTTCAAGACAAACTTTGACCATAAAAAATGAATAACAAAATCTTGATTATGTTATATGTAATTAGTATCGTTAGATTCGTATTGAAAAGAACTTTTCAATGATACTAATTTCATACAAACAATGTTTATCTATTTGAAGTAATCCTTGATCAACAAAAAATACGTAAAACGAGGGCGTCTTATTCCTTGAAACGGAGGTTGTATTAGGCCTAAGTTAAAAGTTCGACTCCAACATGTAACCTACTCACACAATCCAAATCCAACTATAATATATACACATATTCGATACAACTTCAAGAGTCTTGGTCAATGCTAAGTATTGCAGTTATACGGGCCATCAGCATGTTACTCTACTGTCCAGCTCAGTACTCATGTGCTGAAATATGTAAAGTACAGTTGAGATAGACACTTACGCCAGTAGGTAAGTAAGACAAGTCTGATAATAATAATAATAATAATAATAATAATAACAATAATAATAATAATAGGGATCTCTCTGGAGCCCAGTTTACTGAAGATTAGCTTAGTGCCCAGTAAAATGATATGAGTTTCTTTTATAATTATACCTTTTTTGGTGATTAACAATCTTTTTTTTAGAAACACACAAGTTAATTTCTCTTTCATATTCGGTAAAATGAAATTATGAGATATTTTTTTCTAACTCGGTGTCTAATAAAAAACATTTCTCACTTGCAACCCTGCTTGCAACAGCAAAATCTCAGTTGCAATCGCACATGCAACTGGAGAAAATGCCAGTTGCAACCATGATTACAACTGGAAAGAAATCTCAGTTGCAATCAGAGTTGCAAGTGGAGAAAATCTCAGTTACAACCTCGTTTACAACAACACAAAATCTCAGTTAAAACCATAGTTGCAACTAAAAAAAATCTTGATTGCCACTCCATTTACAACTGAAAAAACTCTTACTTGCAGAAAAAGTCAGTTGCAACTTTATTTGCAACAGCAAAAAATTTCAATTACAACTACACTTACAACTGGAAAAAGTTATAACCTCGTTTGCAGCTGAAAAAGTCTTTATTCCAACTCTAATTTCAATAAAAGAAATCTTAGATTGAGACTAGAAAGTTCCCATCAAAGGTTTGCAAACCCATCTACGTAAAAAGGGATCAGATGTATAGACCAAAAAAAGAAATGAAAAGAAAACTCCAGATACGATATATGCTGACAGGTAGAGAAAGAGTGGAAGAAAACAGGCCCAAGCTCACGTCCATCTGCGCGTACAAGTCTAACCTCCAGGAAGCAACGATACAAAGTACAAAGGACTGCACGGATCATTAAGTTAAAAATAAAGATATGATAGTTCTTGACTCTAGTGAGCACTAAGCTAATTTTCAGCTAGCTAAAAAATAGCAATTTTGTAATAATATAATTGTGATTAATACATCAGACAATGTTTACTCGTTGTATTCGATGGTAGGCGAAAGATTCCCCTTTTCGAGTAACCGGTAATCGTGCAGCAACGCACGTGTAACCTTGTCGAATTAAATGCTAATACCATGTTCCATAATTATTAGAATTCATCAAAATAATTTATAAAAAAAATCTGTACAAAACACTGAAAAAATGCTAAAGAATATTTTGGTTGAATTTGTGGACCGGGATGATTCATTCCTCTACATCTTCAAACATTTTCCTCATCTTCCCCGCATAGTCAAGAGCATCACGTGGGCTTGAGCTAAACTGTGATGTCTTTGTCCACAACTGAAAATAGGTAGTACTAACTTTTTTTATTTCAAACCAGTGTTTGCATCAAATGTGTTACTCCTTCGTATCCTAAAAAGGCCTCAATCAGTATACTTTGCAAAAACAACCTTAAAACAATCTTGAAATTTGTTTGGCATCAACCCGCACTCCAGCCTCAGGCAGAGGAAATTCACTCGCCTCCAATCGATTCCTTCACCCGAGATGACCAAAACAGCATCACGAGCTAAGAGCATCTCCAACAGCCTTTGCATATTTGGCTAGAATTGCTAAAAATATATGCAAATAAACGTTGGTCCAACAACCTTTGAAAGTGATTCCCCTCCCTGCCCTCACCCCAAAAAACTTTGTAGCAAGCTGGGTATATCAACAGTGTCACACCTACACTTCTTATATTTGCAAAGCTAAGAGATACTTCGTATTATCGGAAAAGCACACGCGGGAGGGCCAGCTGCTACTCGCTGAAGCTTCTCAAGCCCTTCTCCCGCACGAGGCTAGCGCCGCACCACCTCCATTGCCACCATCGCCCCATGGCGTCGCTATCCTACCTCCGCCGCCACCTCTTAGGCCGATGCTCGACCTTCCGCCCCCAGCCACCTCTTCCCGAGCCTGCATCAGTGCCCGCTGCCTCCAGCCCATGCCGGCGGCGGATCTGTCGACCCCCCACCCTCTCACCCCTTCGGCGCCTTGCCTGCCTCCCTCTGGCCGCCCACCGCATCGCTACCATGTTCCAGCTGGTTGTTCTTGATGAGTACATTTTTAAAGCATATTTACCTTACATTTTTGCATTACTAGTGATAGGATTTTGGTATTTTACGGCCCTAGCGCGCACCTTTTATGCTTTTTTCCACATGATCCTGAATTATTAAGGTCATTTGGAGCTATCATATTGGACACAAATACGATATTTTGAAGTGATAAAAGCCATTGGAAATATTTTCACGCACATGGGTGCAAGGGCATCGTGAGGAGGCACTCCAGAAAGTTGAACGACCTCCTACGGGTAGGGCCTACCCGTACCATCCAATCATACCATGTGCCGTCGACTTCGCCTCGTCAATCACTTTCACCATGCGAAGACGGATCTGAGATCCAACATCTAGAGCCACCAGAAATCGTAGAAACCTCCCCTCTAGAAGGAATCTAGAGGCGGAACTTACAGAGGGAATCCTCCTTGCTGCCACAAGGATCATTGGAAGACAAGGCATCAACCCTTCCGTCAGTAATTTCAATTGATATTGTAGATTTGCACTCGTACTCATCCATATACCGTTTATCATCCCACATTTTAATGATGGTGTTATTGATTATTTCCATGACTGATTAATTCACCTTGTTCTCGGAGAGATGCAATATTATGATATGAAATAAAGATCAATTATAATTTCAGTTCATGAGTATGTATTAGTTTTCTCTCAAGATATTATGTGAAGTGAATCATGTAATATTTTCCTACGATACTAGAGAGGAAACTACTTCCTCCAATTTAAAATAATTGCTTAAAATTAGATGTATCAAGATATATTTTTAGTGTGTAGATAGTATCAAGATATATTTTAGTGTGTAGATGCATCTATTTTTCACCAACTATTTTGAATCGGAGAGTATCTAACGTAAAAAAATCTTAATTGCATAATTATTCCCAACATATAATTATAATTATTTTTTGAGTAAACAGGACACATTTTAAAATTTCGCACATGGCCCACATTTTGCCGCCCTGTCCAGACTCCAGACTTCTTTACAGCTGAATCAAAATGCAGAAAGGAAATATTTGTTGCTTTGGCCAAAGGGAGAGATTGCGGGACGTACTTTTTAGGGCACACCGGCGTGGGTTGCCTCCTTTGGGAATGGCGGTGCTCGGCGGCGTCCCCCAAACCGATCGTTCGGTGAGGGTTTATTCATCCTTTTTCTTTTTGCAATTTCAATCAAACTAGCAAGCTGACCCTCACAAATACGAGGGCATCATCTTTTCATGTGCTTAAATTGTAAAATAAAGTTATATTTTCATGGAGATCTTAGTCTCACTATGGATAATAATTTACGGTCCTTCGGCCATCGCATATGTTCGTAAACAAAATACCAAATACGTGTATAGCGGACGTTACCTCATTTCTCATATCTGTTGTTTGTGTGATATTAGATCAGCAAATAGTACCAAGTATTTGCATGATGTCAAAGCAGCACTTGAGGTTAGTTAACATTTAAGTTTATGGTGGTTGGTATCAAATGGAAAGTTATCTAAGAATATCAACTGTGGTTTTAGCTATTGTACGTTTTCTTCCACGAACGGGCGGCTTAATTAGTTTGCTGGTCTACTCTTTTTTTAGGGGAGTTTGCTGGTCTACTCTTATATTTTCAGACAAACTATGCCCTAATTCTTTTTTCTACGAATGGACTTGGGTAGCTCGCTGGTACAGGTGGTCTCGTCTAGCTAGCCCATGTATATTTATTTTTGAAAGGACTCGATCGCCTTTTTGGACTATAGTAACTAAGTATTATATGCATATTGATCGAAGTAATGCGTCGAAAGCTATATACTCCCTCCGTCCTCAGATAAGTGGGCGTTTAGGCTTAAATTTTATTCATAAAAGAGTGTATTTATGTATTTTCAATGGACATTAAAGTAGCAAAAATTGCTTCTCTCACATTGCACGGAAATGAAACATAATAATATTCAACACAATTTATCTTTATTTTCTTTTCTACATGCTCTTAGCTTATTTAAGGTGAAAGAATTAAAAAGGAGAAAGATGTTGGTTTGCATCTTCCTAATTTAATTATCTCTCCACTAATAATCTCTCTTAAAAATCCGCACATCCACTTATTATGGACGGAGGGAGTAGTAACTTAGGGCACGTTATCTCCAAAACTATATGGCTTTTAGGAAAACTAGCAAGGTGGCCCTCGCAAATGCGAGGGCATCATCTTTGACACGTTAGAGCTCTCGATGATATAAATTTATGGTGTCATAGATAATAGAAATTTTAAATCCCACAAAAATATATGTGGTAAAACATCACCTTTGTTATATTATCTTTGAATCATTTAGATTTGTGAACAATAGTTACTATGACATTTCCAATGATACCATGTCACATATTCTATAATATTTGTTCTATTTTTTGGTAACTAAAACTGATTTATTGAGTTGATATCAAAGGTGTAACCTTGCATTTGTGGATTTTTATCATGACAATCCAACATATTGTTATTGATAGTATTACACTTACATTGTTGTTCTCTCTTATGATAGGCCGACGAAGCACCGGCATGTACATATTTTTCTTACTGACTTTTTCTGTTTCATCCAACTATGCTAGCGGATTACTTACGTATCACTCAGTTTGATTCAAAATAAGAACTTCAATGTTGTTCACATGATCTTTCTAAAACTAACTCTTAAGGTGCATGGAGCAATCTTGTCCTGATTCTATATCCTTATGTCAATGTGGAAATTTTGATAAAACAACTTAAATCCACGCAAAACAGTACTAAAATAAAAAAATAGCAATATGAATATAATTGTTGTTTATTCTACCATGGCGCACGCTCTCACCCGGAGTCTGAAAAAGTATAATGATAAATTTGTTTGGACCAGCTTAGAAGTGGGACATGTCTATCTTCAAATTAGCATCTGAATAAATTCATAATTAAATGTAGCCAAACATGGTGGTGACCTTTAAATAAAAAATCATATAATAAATTATTTCTAATCATTTATAGAGATTTTTTCTAACATGGGTTATTCACCCTTCGGAACCAATTACACCCTTTGCTTATAATAACTAATTAAGAATGAGTTATGATAGACCTCGATGACATGTGTGCGATGACAAGTATGTGTAACCAACAGACGTTAGCATGTGGTCACCATGTGTGTGTGCGCGCTTAGGGCAATGCCAGATGGTATTACCTGCAGCTGAAGCTGAAGTTATTCGAGCTAAATAATTGTGGAGCAAGCTTCGCCTTTAATATTTATGCATAATTTTTTTGCTCTACTATGTACTACATTGACCCCGAAAAGGATGTCGCAAATGTTTCTAAACTTAAATAAATCTAAGAAAAATACGGATGTTTTAAATAGAGACAGCACGTTAATTCACATAGGCTAAATTAATTTTAATTGTTAGATCTAAAATATAGGCTGAGATTTTAGAAAAAATTAGTAGTACCGTAATAATGTAACATGTTTGACGTGCTTCATATTGAAAGGATCACGTCTCCGGAAAGTGGAATCTGTTAATTAAACGATGTCCGTTCTGCAGGCATAGCCTATGGCGCATGTGTTTACTAACAAAAATGGATTCTGATTTTCATATGTTTTAGGTCCTAGTCTAGAGACATTACCATATTTCTATGCACGTGTGGTTTTAGTAAATTTACACACACGACAGACACGTACATGTGGGCTCAATGTAGTATGTAGATTTTGATTAGACGTGATTAAATAGGACTCTTATGATTAAGAAAAAAAAGTATAGCTTTCAGTCGTATGGGATAGAGACTCTGGTTACCTGTTTTTCCTTAAACGTGCATTGACTTTTCCGAGTCAAGTGGAAAAAATGGTACTACTATTTTTGTCATAAAGTTCCAGCCTTAAGCTACATACCTAACCGTGGAGGTTTGGCTATTTTGTCATGAAAAAAATAGACCGCGTCAAGTTCACATCTATTTCATACGTGCGCACGTTCACGTAAATATTTATCTCTTATTAAATCCTGGCCAGAGATTATGAATCTAATGGTAAAATATAATTATAATGATATGGATTAACCTCATTTCTCCATTTAAAACTCCGTATTTTGTTTTTAGTATATGATGATGTGGATTAACCTCATTTTTCCATTTAAAACTTCGTATTTTGCTTTTAGTATATATAATAGATGGAAACCATTATCTTCTGAGGCACTTAAAAAAACACTTTGAAATATATGTGCATTTTAGGAAATTACTATCTCTGGGCCATCGTAAATCTCCTTAGCCGCAAGTACAATGCAACATACGCTTAATCGAGCGCTCATGCAAGCGTCGCCTTCTTCATTGCTTATCGCTATTGCAGGCGCTAAGGGCATCTCCAGCGGCGCGACGCACGCTGAGTGATCGTTTGTGTCTGTCGTGACCAAAAATGCGTCTGGCACCATCTCCAGCGGCGCGACGCATCGTGTCCGAGGAGTCCGCTGCGACGCAAACCCGGCGCATATTTGCGCCTGAAAGGCGTTTCGGCGGATGCTCCGCGGACGTGCAAAGTGTCTGCTCGCCCTCCACCGGGCCTGCATAGCAGCGAGCCTGCATCGAGGGCATCGCTTCCGCGGTCAGCGCTTCCGCGTCTGCGACGCAGCCTTCGCCATCCATGTCGCGGTTGCCTCTTCTGCGCGCGCACTGGCGGACGCTATCAACGGCATCGTCCTCCGCGCGCGGCCGGCCTTAAAACTCCACCGGCACCGTTCCTCCATTGCTCACACCTCCACTCGAATCACCACCGCCGCTGCACCATGGGGAAGAAGAAGAATGACTTAGAGGCGTCCGGCAGCGGCACGAAGAAGGAGGAGCGGCCGGGCAGGGTGGCGCTGCCCGTCAGCGTCTGGAGGCTAATGCACGCGCACCGGAAGCCGTGCGACACCTGGAGGGACGTGCACATGCCTGACGGCTGGCGGCTCAGCTACCGCCGAGTGCCCGTCCCTCCGGTCCCTGCGCGCGAGCCAGATCGCACCGCCGAGATCCGGCGAAGGAGGCGGTACCGCGCCGATCCGGCGTACGCCATTGACTCCGAAAGTTGGCGTACGAACCGAGAGGGACGGAGGAGGAGGGCGGGCTTCATGGGCGACAGGGACTTTCCTTCGACCGTCCACCGCCGACTCGTCTCGAAGAGCAGCGCGACGCGTCGTGACCAGGCGTCGACGCGTGCGCAGTACAACGACGACCACGACGACAACGAATACGACGACGACTACATCGAGGCGCTGGCGTACCATAACGAGGAGGTCAAGGACGACGCCGACCGCGTCGCGGTCGTTCTTCCGAATGGCAGGCCATGGCGAGGGCCGCAAGTTTGAGTTCCCTGACAACATGACGGACGACGAGATGGCGAAGCTCGCGTCCTCGTCTCCGAGAACGACCCACCGTGCAGCCGCGCGCCCCGCTACGCCACCGGCTTCATGCCGCCGGGCCTATCGGAGGATGAAGCCTTCGACCGCGCTACTGTCTCGGCCGTGCACAACCGCGCCGTACAACCCTTGGGCTCCTCCGCCGCCCGACCCTTGGCGCTCCACCGCCGCCGTGCGGCCGGCGCTCCACCGCGCTACAGCCCTGGCGCTTCCATGCAGCCACGCCCTGGCGCCTCCACCTCCAAGACAACCAGCGCTTCGGCGACGCTCCGCCGTTTCCAATCGCCGTGGACGGTACCGGAGCTCATCGTGCTCGACGACGACGAGCAGCAGTAGGCGCACGCGTTTAAGGTTTATTTTCATGTGTTAAACTATGTAAGTTATGTTTTCATGTTAAAAAATGATTCGACCAAAAAAATGCGTCGTGTCGAGCGACACCCGACGCAAACGGACGCGCGGTCGATTTCGACCATTTCGACCGACGCAAACGGACACGCGCGGATATTTTCGGACGCTAAAATGCGTCGCGCCGGCTGGAGATGCCCTAACTGGTAGCTGTCGTCTGCGATCAGGAGCGGTGACACGCACGGGCCGAGCCTCGACGGCGACGAATCCAGAGTGTACGTACGGGCCGGCGTCCAAGATTACGACGTTGCGGCACTGGATCCGTTGCTTAGAAAGCCAGCAGAAAGAAAGACAAAAGGCAGGCAGGCAGCGACGTGGCGCACTGGAGCGAATCGACACACGGCGCAGCAAGGTTGCTCTGGCTGGCATCGGCTTTGCCTGGCTACCAGCTGAGCACGACGACGTAATTTGACGTGGTGCGGGCGTGGTCCGCCGGCTGCGCCGTCCACTTGCACCTCGCGCGCGGCGGGCCGGCGGCGCGGCCAGGTCGAGAGAAGCGCTTGGGAGTTGGGAAGATACGTTTTTCGTGTGCGTGTTCTTCATGCCGCAAAGGGCCGGCCAACTCGTGCTTTCTTGGTGAGAATTACGCTGGAGATACCGAAACTGGATATACATAACCGACAAAATGATCCTACATCAGTCTAGCTTGAAACTTTGGTGAGGATTGTGCGTGTGTGTCGAGTCGAGAACACCGGAGTACAGCGTGGGCAAGGTGAGAATTACGCTGCATTTCACCTGAACGGCTGAACCTGTAAATTTTTTTCTCTGAGTTTGCAAGGTGAAAATGGGGGAAGAGAGGAAGTTCGAGCAGAGAAATTCGCAAAGAAATAAGAATGGTGACTACAGAAACAGAGGAACAGAGCGAAGCTAGGTGTTTGGTCAGGAACAAAATCAGTTCCATTCATGCTTCTGTTGCACAATAATTTACATGTAACTACTTCATGGCAAACTGAAATTTGCAAACACTGATTCATACTGTGCGCGACTGAATCATAGTTGTCTTGTCCTACACTGAGAACGCTGCTATCGTTGCTGTCCATGGTGGTACTGTCGAGAATGCCGCAATCTGCAGCTTGTTCTTCGCTTGTGGTTGGGTCGACCAGGTCAGTCGTCTCCTCGGCCGGTACAGCAACCTCATCGGATGCTTTGGTTGACGTAGAGAGCACGTTGATCCAGCTCTCATCCGAGCCCCAGTCCGGGAACGCCGAGGCAGGGCAGGCCAATGCCTTGATCCTCTCGGCTGCGCTGGGCGACAGTTCATCGTCGGCGTCCTCGCTGTCGGAGTCCGACTCCCATAATGCAGTGTCCAGCGTGCTCTTGGGCGACACCCACTTCCCCTTGACATCTTCCACCTTCGTGTCGAAGACGGCGGAGGCCAAGAATGGGTGCTGGAGCAGCTGCGCGGCCGTGCACCTTTCAGTTGTTTGTCTGATCAAACACTTGGCCAGGAAATCCTTCGCCTCTGCGGACAGCCATTGGGGCACCTCGGGCACGTCATCCGTGTACCCGATACGGTGCATCGCGGCGAGCGCGTCGCCGTCCATTCCGCTCCATGGTGCGCGGCCGGTTGCCATCTCCACGACTGTGCATCCGAGCGCCCACACGTCGGCCGCCGGGCCCTGCTCCTCCCCGCGCGCCACCTCCGGCGCCATGAAAGCAGGCGTGCCGCCAATGATCTTCTCGCTGGCATCGCAGCTCCTGGCGCACCCGAAGTCAGCTAGCTTGGCGCGGCCGTCGGCGCCGATCACAACGTTCCTCGCCTTCACGTCCCCGTGCACGATGGCCACCCCGTGGACGTAGGCAAGCCCGGCTGCGATGTCCGCTGCGTATGCTCTGATCGCGCGCTCGTCGAGGCCGCCGCTTTTCGCGACCTCGTCGGCGAGCGAGCCGCCGGGGGCGAACTCGAGGAGGAGCTGGTACGACCCGTCGCGGCCAGCGCGGCCGCCGGCGCAGGACACAACGCGCGGGGAGCTTAACGCGGTCATGATTGCCTGCTCCCTCCTGAGCGCCGCGGCGCCGGCAGCGCGCACAGACTTGACAGCGAAGAGCTCTCCGGACTTGTCGTCCGCCGCAAGGTACACCTCCGCGCCCGAGGCGCCGCGGCCCAGCGTCCGCACCCACGTCCATTGCTCGCTGATCATTGCCATCTTCTTTGCTCTGTTGCGAATGGCGAATTGTGATGTGGTGGTGGTTTCTGTTGCGTTGGTCCTCTGTTGTTCTCGAGCTTACTTGTCTTCAGCTGCGGGTGAGCGTATATATAGGATGGATGGGGAAAGAGGGGAAGGAAAAAGTTTAGGAGATTGCAAGTTTAGAACAGCGGCATGGAAGGTGTTTGGCGTGTGCGCGATTTGGATTAGGAGGTACGGAAGGAAGAAAGGCGTGGGGAAGCAGGTTCTTTTAGGTCCAGGAGCACGCGCTAGCTCGCGGCGGCGGCCATGGGGTTGGGCGGCGAGTGGGAACGCGCGGTCGGAGGCTCGCAGCTTGACCGACCTTGGCGCTCGGCCTCGCTCTAAACCCGCGTGTTGGAAACGAACAAACCGTGTGAAATATGGCGACCACCCTCAGTCCGTCACCGGGTCTTAGTTTTAGGATGATTTGCTTGAGCTGAGACGAGGATTCCTGGAAGGGGAGTGATTTTATGGTGCATTTGGTTCCAAACGAAAAGAGGGATTTTCGTTGAATTTTATTTAGGGTGGTACCATGCTTCGATACCCACTGAAAATACTTGGATTTTCGTTGAATTTTATTTAGAGTGAATTCCACTTTCTACCATATAGTTGCGCATTTCTGACACATATTATTACATTTGGTGTAACTTTTACAAAAATATCATATCTAGAAGTCTTTAAACATGGTTTTACCCCAATTTAGCATTTTGTTTGTTTTTGTTAGATAGGACCAGCGTATTTCGTCGATGTGGTGCGACAAAATGTGTAAATATCGGAGGCCATCATCTACGATTATGTTTAGACTTCTCTTATCCAATTGTTCCATTTCTCGTCCCCGTACTGATATTTTTGAAAGTCGGTATTCACCTCACACCTTGCCCAATGAATACGCACCAGAAATCAAGGGTCCAAATATTCTAAAATGCCTAATCTATATGATTTTGTATTCAACGGGGTAATTAGTGTCACGAATGCAGAACTACGGGGTAAAAAGTGGAATTCACTCTTTTATTTAAGATTTAGCGCACATCGAGTGGGATCCTTGACACCGCATCGGGTTCCTCGGCAACGAAGAGTTCATGTACGGCCAGCTCAGGGCCAAGGAGGAGCCACCTTCGCCCGAGAAGTACGACACTGTCAACTGCCTAGGCTACCTCACCTACTTGGCAAAGAAGGCCAAGAAGGAGGGCACGGAGGACCACCTCTCTGTCATGCCGGAAGGGGTGGAGGATGAGGAGGCGCTCAGGCTTGCCATTATGGCGTCCGAGTTGAGTGCACACCGAGCACGTAGAGGCTTCCTTCCGCTGCCCACATGATGGAAGCAAAGGACGAGGAGGAGGAGGTCAGGCTCTCCATTGAGGCCTTGCGCGCGTTGCCCACTCCAACACCAAGGTCACCGTTGGACCAGTGGTCCGCGCTGGTGTTCCCTTTGTCGGCGCCGGTGCCCAACTAGTTTTGGGAGATGCAGTTGATCATGGACCTGACCTAGGAGGACGACGATGAGCAGTAGACTATGTTTTGGCCTGTTTTTTGTCGTCGTGGTGAACAAACAGATGCCATAGGATGGCTTATCTTGGAGCCGAATGGACGCTACAGGATTCGGGGGAGGGTTTATGACTAGACGGGATGAACTTCCGGATGGTTTCCTCAAGAACTTGGCCAAGGCCAGAGGTTGAAGAAGAAAGACACAAGGAAGAACTCGCTCTAGATCACTATCTTCATTGATCTCCACAGGTTACAGGTTCAAGCTTACAAGGTTCTCTCTCTATCTTCTCTATCGTTCCGCGCGTATGAAAGATGTTGCCCCCTCTCCTTATATAGGGGAGAGGATGGCTTACAGGACAAGAAACCCTAATGGGATCTTTGACTAGACAAACTACTTTTACAAAGATACTTTACAAAGCTACTTTAATCATAGATGACGCGGGGTCTTCTTTAAACAAGGAGGCTGACGTCCTCCGGCTTCTTTGGCCGTCATCCTCCTCTTTGTCTTCGAGGCCTTCGTTTAGGGCCACTTTGAGCTCAGCGGCTCAGAGAGAATCTTTGACTGGTCCCGACATGTTCTTTCTTCCGGTCTCCGGCATCCTTTCTATCCGGTCCCGGTATACCCCTCTTTGGGGATACCGGCTTAGCTTACTTAGCCAAACTCCTATCTTTGAGTTCCGGTATAAATATTAAACCGGTATCTTGATGGATAAGACCATCCGGTTTGGCATGCTTTTGCATACCGGGGGTCATCCCCCAACATTAGTCCCCGAAGCTGGTATAGTCGGCGGATCCTATCCAATGACCATGCCATGTTCCCATGTTCTTGTATACCTTAAATCCGGCGCTCGCTTGGCTCCGGATCTTTGCCCGGACTCATGCCCTCTTTCTTTGCAAGGCATTCTCCGGCTACTTATCTTCCGGCATCTCGTTCACTTAATACTTCCTCGGCGAAGTCGAGAATATATCGGGTCCCGCGCCTGTCGAGACATGCGCACTGTGGATCGACGCGCCAGTGTCAGGGTCACTTCCGTTCGGCTCCGCGCGCGCATTAACTGCTCCACATTGGATCCCAACTACTTCTTTGGATCCGTGTGCCCCTCCCTGTGGCTCTTCGCTATCGCGCGTGTATCGCCGCGCCACGTGGCGACACGCGGGGCGAACCGTCGCGGCCCACGGGCTGAACCGCCACGGTTCAGTGGTTTTTCAGCCCACTTCTTTTCCTTTATAAGGTCAAACCGCCCCTTCTCCTTCTTCTTCTTCGCATTCTCCAGTTCCTCGCGCACTACTGCTCCTTGCTCGTACGCCTCCGCCACTCCGTTCGCTCGCTCGAGTTCCGCCGCCCAGCAAATCCTCACCAGTGCGCCGCCGGACGCCGCCGGACTTCGCCGCGAGAAGAACTTCTGTGGCGCCTTTCTCTCGGCCGCGACATTGGCGCTTCTTCAAGCTTTTCTCCGCCTCACCGCCGGACTCCTTTGCCTACAGCAAGCCCAACCAACCACCTCTTCCTCTGCGACTCCGCCGCCTCTGTGTTAGGCCTTATTCGTGTTTACTCCTCTTTGCTTGCTGTTCAGATCTTGAGTTGGAAGCGTATTTACTCTTTCTTTTTCTTTGCTTTTTCTCTCTTTCGTAGATCTTCTCACGGGGGTAGTTCTTGGGGAACTTGTTTTTCCGAGTAGATAGCGGGACTTCTCACATCGAAATGTCTTCCGAACAATACCTTTCCACCTCTTCCTCCAGAACCCGAAGATCGCGCCTCGACGCGCAGATCAGCCCTTCCCGATGGAATGGATGGCGGCCAAGCTTCCGCTCCCCGATTCTCCGAGGTCACTCGCGGAGCTCCGGCTGGGCCGCTCGTCGTGAGTATGAGATGACGGCTATACCGGTCCGAGGATTCCGGAAGGAGTATCCTCGGATTCTGGCGACGAGATCGAACCGGTGCCCAACCCCGGCGAATACGTCGTCTTCCTTGCTCATTTTGAGCGCGGCTTCGGCCTCCCCGCTTCTCCCTTTTTCCGGAGTTTCCTTGACTTTTACAAACTCCAACCTCACCATCTTCCCGGCAACGCCATTTTCTACCTCTCTTGCTACGTCACCTTTATGGAGGCATACATCGGCATTCGTCCCACTCGCGAGACGTTTGCTCGATTCTTTGCCCTTCGAATTAATTCTGTTCAGGGCTTAGACATTCCTAAACCCAAACCCCCCGTACAATGCGGGTCTTGCATCATTGGCTCCCTTCAGGGAGCCCTTCTTTAAGTTTTCCGGTCTCGAGTCATGCCGGCTGGCAAGGGACTTTTTCTATGTTAGGAACAACGGCGCCAGATCTCATTGATCCGCCTCCTTTTGATCCGGCGCCGCCCACCAAGACTAACTGAGCTACAATCCGAAGGAGTCTCACAACGAGACGAACCGGATTATACGCTTCATGAAACAAATGGATGAAGGACACCAACATCTGCTCCGACGACATCATCCACACCTTCATCTCGCGTCGGTGCTTCCTCTTAAGCGCCGCGCCCACAAGATGTGCGAGATGTATGGCCCCCGGCGATCCTACCAAGATCACCGGCCCTCTCAAGAAGAAGGATGTCGTCCTTAAGGCCAGCAGATCCGCGCCTCCATGCCGAAGATTGGGAATGGGGCCTCCGGCCTCTTAGCTCTACTAACCCTCCGACCCAAGAAGTAAGAAATTACACAACTCGGGTCGGTTCACCGGAAGCTTTTATTGCGGTTAACCTCTTCTTTCTTTTTGTTTCTTCAGGCCAAGGACCGTTTCCCCGGCATCGAATCCGACAAGCGAGGCCGTTGCCGGAAGCGCGGTCTCGACAAGTTTGACCCCGACCCCGTCATTTTCTGGCGTGACTTGAAGATGGGCCGGACTCCAGCCGCGCGCGCAAGTCTCCGCCGATCATGCCGGTTCGTCTGATGAACTGACCATCCTTGAGGTAGCTCTTCTTTTATACTTCTCATATTCCTTTGCTATTGTTCTTCTCTAGATGTGCCCTCAGCCAACGTCAACCCACAGGTCCATGAGCATGTCGCGCCGCTGCAGGCCGAGGCAGGCCAAGAGTTTGTGGACAAACTCATGGCCCAGGGCCGAAGAACAAGACCCCGGCCTCTCGACGGCTCAAGCCAACCTCCTCCCGCCAAGCGCTTCCGACCGAACTGTCGCGGTAAGGTCGTTGCCATGAGGCGCCACAAGGGCAAACAGATGCCGATGGCTACCGGGTAAGGCTTCTCTTTTCTGCTTGTTCTGTTTTCGCCAAGCCTTTCCTTCCGGCTGCTTTTTTCCCAACTTTTCCTTTTCTCTTTTTCAGCCCCGCGCTCAAGCTTGGCTCCAGCCCGAGGGCTCTGCCGGTTCGGCCAGACCTCAACTCCTCCTCCTCATTCCAGCCCGGCACCATCCGGTGCCAAGAACACCTCCTCTCCCCTCTGGGGGGCACAACAAGTTCGGGGCGCGCGGCCCCTACACCGCCAAATCTCCGCGCGGAGGAGGACCTTCCCTCCAGAGACCCAAGACACCGGCGCCAAGAACATGGGCGCCTAAAAGAACCCGCCGCGGCGGAACCTTCGCCTCCCGTCCCCGAGAAGAAGAAAAGAAGAAGACTTCCTCCAAGGCCGCGCCGGAAACTTCCGTGCCGGCAACCTCAACACCGACGCCGCCGCCGAAACCCTCCCTGAGGTAACCGGGCCCACGCCAACGCCTCCACCGACCCAAGGACCTCCTGCGACTGCGCCCAAGCCGCCGCCCGCGAGCCTCAAGATTACGGACTTCCTCAAGCCGGGCGTCCCGCGGAAAGGCCGCGGATGGCGCGCCTCAAGCGGCGGCAGCCTTTAGTGCGCACGTCGGCCTCGCCGCCGTTGTGGTCCAGACAAACCTTCCGCCTCTTGGGCCGGATCGCTGAAGCGTGGGGGCCAAGACTTGGGGCCTCTTCTCCCCTATGCCCAAAGATGGAACGATGCGGACATCTCCGCAGCTACCCGCGGCTTGGGGAAGGACCGCCTCCCGCGCCAGATCCTACGGCCCTCGGTCCACTGACGAACACTTCACGCGGCTCAAGCGTGCCGTGAAGGAGTTCGACAGCGCGTGGTACGACGCCACCGCTAACGTGGTGGTAAGTTCTATCAACTCTTTTGTAAATTTTCTTGATGCCGGTTTTCTTCTTTCCGGATCTTGTCTATTCTCCCAGTCCCCGAGTTTTGGGTTTAGAGTGCAACTCTTAGCGCAAAACTTTCTTTTAAAGAATTTCCGAAACCGGCATCTTTCTCATAGCAAACCGCAAACTCCCAGTCCCCGAGTTTTGGGTTGAGAGCTTGCTCTTAGCGCAAAACTTACTAGAAACGCGCGAAACCGGGTTAAAATCCTTTGTTCTTTGCTAACATCATTTCCTTAAACAGAGCACCGACGCCCGGAAGGCTCTCTTTGAGGAGCTTCTATGGGAGCACCGAGCCTTGCGAAGCGCACAGCAAGTGCCAAGGTAATCTCTTGTGCCTCCGGCATCTTTTTACCGAAGGTTTTCTTTTCTTTGTGATTTACAAGTTTTTCTTATAACAGCTTTCCCGGAAGCCTCCCTTGAGGCCCTCAAGGTCCAGGTTGCCGCACTCCAAGGTACAACTCCTATCTTTCCGGTTAACTTGCTTCTTTGTGTTTCATTTGTCTTGTGTTTTACTAATATCCTCTTTTCCGGCTCTTAGCTAAAAAGGAGCAGCTCATCCGGGATCACCAGAAGGCCTTGGAGGCCCAAAAGGAGATCTCCAGGGAGCTCAAGGATCAGGCTATCCAGGCCGGAGTCCGGCACGCTGAGGAGCTGAAGGCCGAAGTCGCCGCGGAGGCCGGCTGAATGAAGCGGAGGATGCGGCAACGCCAATGTGGTGTTGGTGCCGAGCTGAAGAGGGCGCCAAAGCGCGAAAGCAGCCGAGGGCAAAGCCGCAAAGGTGCACAAAGCTGCCGCGGCGGAGGCCACCAAGGCCCAGAAGCAGCCGAAGGCGAGGTCGCGCGGTTGAAGGCGAATGAAGTACGATCTTCTGGTTACGCGGACTGACGCGCTTGCCCTTCGTACGTTTTTCTTTCTTTCCCGGTTTCCGCTTATAAGCTTATTCATTCCGGTATCATATACTTAACTTTCTTTTGTTTCGTAGGGCTCTTTCCGGATTCCCAGGCTCATGCCATAAATAAGGTTGCGGAGCACCGGGCGCAGCAGGCTGGCAATAACTTAGGCGCACCTTGGGATCCCTATGATCACTTGGTTGCTCTAAACGCGCGGGTCTCGCACATGCGCTCGGTGGACCGGAACCTTTCCGACATCCCCAAGGTGGCCTCCCAGCTCTTCAAGACCCTCTGGCCCGGCGAAGTGGTGCCGGACACCTTCTCCCTCATCGACCGCTTGAAGGGTGGCTGCGGCGGATCCGGGAGTGGCAGTGCTCGCTGCTCGTGCCGGAGCGGACTCCCGCGTTGCCTGCTCCCGGTATCCGGAGCTGGATCTGGACGCCCTCGTCGGCGTGCGTGAAGGTGCTCCCACCGATCTGGACCCGGCTCTTATCGCTAAGCGGCAGGACCGCGCGTACCACATCGCGGAGTACGTTGAAATGCGCACCTTCATCCCCCTCCCGAAGATGTCAAGGATGATCCGAGCGAGGAGGAGGAAGATGTAGGCGAGATGTGCCACCGCCAACTCCCGATGCCGGCGCTGCTCCTGAAGCCCCTGCTGCCTGAATTTGTGTTGTCCAAAGATATTACCTGTTCCTGGTTACTTTGTAACAAAACTTGTTAAATTCTACCCCGGTATGCCGGGGTTTATGATGTAAGATAAGACTTAACCTTTTGGTTTGTGGTACAACACTTTATGCCGGTAAGCTGTACCGGTAACTTATTAAGTTGTGTTTGTCTTAACATATCTGCTTGTTGAGTTGGTTTTCTTGCACTGCAATGATTTCGAAATTGTTTCCGCATCCAATTGATGCATACTTGGCTCTTTTGCCTTGGCTCTGCCTACCTTCTCTGGGCATTTTTGGCGTATGAGCACAAAGTTCTTTTACCAAGCAAGCATTTTCTTGAACTTAGAAATAACTCGAAATTTTTGCAAAAAACCGGTATAACCGGGGTTAGTTAAATTTTTCCGGATTGTTCTTTCCCGGTTCTCCTCGCAGTTCATGTGCTTATCCCTTACCGGTTTATCTTGCTTGCCATGAAGCCAAGTTATGGACAACAGCAGAGTCGAAGACTCCGGTATGGTCTAGCACACTACTAAACCGAAAGAAAAAACATTCAATAGGCAACCGGTCAACAGAAAAAATAGACATGTTTCATGCAAATTAATAAGGGTAGTCCCCGAGAGTCATTCAAGGTTCCGAAATCTTTTATTCATAGCAATTAAGGTACAAAAAGGAACTCTTACAGCACCACTTCAAGAGTAGAAAGGACGCAACAAAGCTACATTCCATGGGCGTTTGGTCTCCTCTCCTGACTTATCCGCCTTTCCTTTCTTCCATTCCTGTGCATCAATCAGGTAATAGGCATCATTGTGGAGAGCCTTGCTCACAATGAAAGGTCCTTCCCACGGAGAGGAAAGCTTGTGCCGGCCTTCAGTGCGCTGCACTAGGCGTAGCACCAGGTCCCCTTCTCGAACACTCTTGGATTAACCTTCGCTATGATGCGTCTGAGGTTTTGTTGATAAATGGCTGTTCTTGCCGTAGCTAGTTCTCTTCTTCTAGCAAGTCCACATCATTTTCTCGGGCCTCCTTTACCTCTTCTTCGGTATAGAGCTGCACCCTTGGGGAATCATGGAGAATGTCGGTTGGTATAACCGCTTCGCCTCATAAACCATGAAGAATGGCGTGTATCCGGTAGACCGGTTCGGAGTTGTTCTTAGACTCCACAAGACTGATGGTAGCTCATCGATCCAACATCCCGGCGATTTTTCCATTGCATCAATGAGTCGTGGTTTGATACCGGAAAGCACTAAAGCATTCGTTCTTTCAACTTGGCCATTGCCTTGTGGGTGCGCCACTGAGCACAAATCCAACCGGATGTTCTTGTCTTCACAAAACCGCTTGAATTCTCCTTGAGCAAAGTTTGAGCCATTGTCAGTTATGATACTGTGCGGGTATCCATACCGCAGAATTACATCTTTTAGGAACTTTACCGCTGTGTGGCCATCACATTTTGCGATAGGCTTCACTTCCAGCCACTTGGTGAACTTATCCACCATTATCAAGATGTGGGTCATGTTTCTCTTTGCGGTTTTAAATGGTCCAACCATGTCCAGGCACCAGACAGCGAATGGCCAAGTTAGCGGTATGGTTTTCAAACCGATGCTGGGGTATGGTTTTGCGGCTCTGCACCCATTGCATTTTCTTACCATATCCTCCGCATTCTCCAAAGCCGTTATAGAATCCATGCCGGAACACCTTTGCCACCAAGGCCCTTGACGAGGCGTGGTGCCCGCATTCTCCTCGATGAATTTCCTCAAGCATTTCTTTTCCTCTTCCGGCTCCACACATCTCTCGAGGACACCGGTAACACTTCTCTTGTATGCCTCACCATTGATAATAGTGTAAGCTTTGGACCTCCTCCGTATCCTTCTGACTCATTTTCGTCAATCGGCAAGGTGCGTTGATCAGAATTCCTTAATAGGTTTAACCCAAGATGGAGCTTCTCTAACTACGAACACCGGCATGTCTATGTCCATGTTGTCCACGAGTGTTACTTCTGCCGCATGGGTACCGCAGTCCCGAGCTACGGTGGAGTCCCCGAGTGTGCCGCAACCCCCCGGTTTCCTTCATCGATGTCCATTGGCACCACATGTGATTCCGGTAAAAATCGACTCCGATTCCGGACTTGGTTTGATTGATGGAACTCTTAAGTGTGCCAAGGCTATTCCGGGAATTTCTTGCCCGGATGAGCCCAGCTTGGACAGAGCATCCGCGGCTTCATTTTCAGCCCGTGGCACATGGTGAAACTCACAGCCTTCGAAGAAGCCGGCGATCTTTTGCACATGAAACCGGCATGAGGCCATGTTGGCATATTTTGCATCCCAATCTCCCACACTGCACCACCAGATCTGAATCGCCGTAGCAAATGATCCGAGCACTCCGATTTCTTTTGCGACCTTAAGCCCGTGTATCGAGCCTCGTACTCAGCGACATTGTTTGACGCCCTGAAGTGCACTTTAACATACCGGAGGTGATCTCCTTTAGGTAAGGTGAGTACCACACCGGCACCTGCCCTCCTTGAGTTTGGATCCGTCAAAGTGCATCTTCCAAGTTCTATCTTGTGATCTGGCGCTTGTATTGTATCTCCGCCCAATCGACCAAGAAATCAGCTAAAGCTTGCGATTTTATGGCATCTCTTCTTTCATACACCGGTACATATGGTGATAGCTGAATTGCCCATTTTGCAATCCGGCCACTGGCATCCTTGTTACCCATGATATCGGAGATGGGTGCCTCACTTACCACCTTCATGGGGTGTTCCTCAAAGTAATGCTTGAGTTTCGTGGCGGCCATGAACACGCCATAAGTCATCTTTTGGAAGTGTGGGTAGTTCTGCTTTGAAGAGGAGAGCACCTCGCTCAGGTAGTATACCCTGACGGTTTTTCCTTCCTCTTCTCTTTCCACCACAACCACAACACTAACCACCCGGTTTGTTGCCGCTATATAAAGCAACATAGGTTCTCTTTCCAAGGGTGAGGCCAAAATCGGGGCCGTTACGAGCATGTTCTTCAATTCTTAAACGCTGCGTGCCTGCGTGGTCCAGCATAAAGTATCCGATTTTTCATCAAAGAATAGAGTGGCAAGGCCTTTTCTCCTAGCCTGCTTATAAACCGGCTTAGCGACGCCGAGCTTCCGGTAAACTTTTGCACATCTTTTAGTTCTCGCGGGATAGTCATTCTTTCTATTGCCCGTATTTTTACCGGATTGACCTCAATGCCCGGCTTGACACAAGGAAACCAAAACTTGGCAGGGACACCGAAGGTGCATTTTGCCGGATTGAGTTTCATTCGGAACCGTCTTAAGTTGTCAAATGTTTGCCGGATGTCATCGATTAAGGTATCTTTTACTTTAGTTTTTATCACAATATCATCCACGTAAACTTGCACATTCTTTCCGATTTGATCAAACAAGCATTTTTGCATACAGCGCTGTTGCACCAGCGTTGCGCAAACCAAAAGGCATTGTCACATAGCAATAAGCCCCGTGCGGGGTAATGAACGCAATTTTTATTTGATCTTCCTTTTTCGAGGGATTTGGTGGAATCCGGAATACGCATCAGGAAGGACAACAACTCACACCAGCAGTAGAATCAATCACTTGATCGATTCGGGCAAAGGGAAAGGATCTCTTGGGCAAGCTTTGTTGAGGTTAGTGTAGTCGATGCACATGCGCCACACCTTCGGAGCTTGTGCCTCTAGGTTCTCATCTTTTTCTTCTCGACCATCACCGGATTAGCCAGCCACTGTGTGCGTGACCTCCACGATGAAACCGGCAACTAACAGTTTTGTCACTTCTTCTCCAATGATTTTTCTCCTATCTTCTGCGAACCGGCGCAAGGTTTGTCTCACCGGCTTGGCATCCTTCCGGACGTTTAAAGAGTGCTCAGCCAGCTCCCTCGGAACCCCTACCAAGTCATCAGTTGACCAGGCAAAAATGTTCCGATTCTCACGGAGGAAGCTGACGAGCGCGCTTTCCTATGCTTGACTAAGGCCGGCACCGAAACGGTGCGCTCGGGTAAGCCGGATCCAGCACAATGTCCTTTGTCTCGTTTGTCGGCTTGAATGCCGGTGAGGCCAGTTTCCACTCATTGCCGCTAAGCTCAACTTTGATGAGGAGCCAACAGTGTTTGCATTCTTTCTTCCTCCGCTATCACCAGTGATTCTGCCAGTTTGATCCCGGAAGCGGTTTCCATCGAGACTTTATAGTTTCCCACCACAGTCAAGGGTCCACGAGGTGCCGGCATCTTCATCTTGAGGTAAGCCGTATGGGTTGAGGCCATGAAAGCTGCCAATGCCGGTCTTCCCAGCAATGCATGGTAAGGGCTATCTAAGTCCACCACCTCAAACTCAATGTTTTCAACACGACAATTGTCACGTCCTCCAAACGATACATCCACTCGAACTTTTCCTATCGGGGTGCAAGACAAACCGGGAACGATCCCATGGAAAGTTGTGTGAGTTGGCTGCAACATATTCTCCGTTATGCCCAGCGTACGCATGGTGTGCTTGTACATGATGTTTATGCTGCTGCCGTTGTCTATCAGCACCTTGCTGAATTTTACCCGAGTTTCCGGCCCTTCATGATTGGGTCCACAACAAGAGCATATCCGCCCGGATTCCATGATTCTCGGGTGATCCTTGAACGACCAGGTGATTTCCTGATCTCGACCATAGCATGTACTTGGGTACTGCCGGCATCACCGCGTTCACTTCCATGGAACGGCGATGCACGCTCTGCCTGTCGTTTGGTTCGGTAACAAAGACAACCATGCACAAATGCGGGTCTTCATAAACATTCCGGCCCAAAGGTGCCGGTGGTGGAGGTTGATCACGATTTTCCTCCACCCGGTTAACTTGCTGGTATTGCTGGTGAGGTTGTACCGGTAGAGCATTTGCTCCAGAAGCGGTGGTGGTGGTGGTAGTTGTTGTTGGCGCAGCATATCTTGCGGCGGCGGCAACATTGTGGCGCAGCCTTGTCCTTGCGCATCCTTCACCGCCCCTTTTTGCATTAAGTATTTAGTCCAAGAACAATCTTTCGTCAGATGGTTTGACGGGTGATCCGGGTTGGCGTGTGCCACCGGCAAGGTTGGTCCATGGCGGCTTCCATGGTGTATTTCATGCTCTTGCCAATTTTTTTGGCCCAGGGTTTCTTCTCAACCCATTGCTTCTTAGGACCTGCCCATGGCTGCGATCCGGTTTTTCTCTCTCCGCTGGCATAATTTTTTGCACGCAGCAACTTGCCGTGGTGCATATCTTCGATCCGGAAATCTTCCCTTCTTTTGTTGTTCCGGTTGTCCCGGTATTGCTCTTGTCGCCTGCGGGTTTGATCTCCGGCTCACCCGGTTGCATTGGGTCTCCCAATGCATAGCTATCCGCCACACGTATCATTTCCGCCAAGGTTGTTGGCATGATTCTCTGCAGCTTTTGCCACAAAGGCGATCCTCTTCGGCATCCTTGACTGAACCAAGCAATGGCTTGTGCCTCAATCACTCCTTCACATGTATTTCTCATTGAGTTCCACCGGGTGAGATAATCCCGGTCTTGTACGCTGTTGGCACAGCAAGCTGTTGGGCCGGTTTGGCCTCTTGTAAGTGCTGCTGAAGTTATTCACAAAGGATTCCTCAAAATCCAACCATCCGTTAATGCTTCCTGCCGGCAAATTGTTAAGCCAAATCCTCGCAGGACCTACCAGGTAGGACGGTATGATTCTTACCGCCCAAGTTTACTCCACCACCAGCCACGTAAACAGCTGACATAATCTGCCACCCGTCTTCCGGCTTGGTCGTACCATCATACGTTCTTGTGTCCCGGGGCAACTGAAATTGCGCACCGGTGGTTCTTCTCTCATGATTCGTGGGCCAAAACACCTTGGGCCAGGAGGTCCCTCACATTCGACTATTGCAGAAAGATGTACTCTATCCAACATGTGCCTCGCATCCCGGTCGGTAAACATCTTTCTCCCAGCGTTCCCCCAAAGGGTTCCGGTGGAATCTTGTCCGTTCCACCTCGGAATCTGATTCGTCATATCCCTCCGGTTCCGCGGCTCGGTACCCTGGTGGTGGCATTTCCTCATCGACATATGCCACTCTTGCGGCTCGATAATTTTGCCCGGTTTAATATCTACCGGCATGATTGTTTCCGGCATAGCCTCCCTTGGCGTAGCCCCGATCTGCCCTTGGCTTTTTCTACCGGCATCATGTTGCCCGGCTTTTGCTTTCCGGCAAGAACCGGATCATACACAGTCATCTGCCGTGCATTCTTTTCTCTTTCCCTTCTTTTGTCCGGATGGGGGACGAAGCCTGCCCATGGGACTTGCTTCCGGCATTCTTTGTTGAACGCGCGGATTTTGAGGCTGCCTCGTTCAGCTTAGCTAGCTGCTCAGCATTTTGCTGCTCGATAGTTTTCAGCAGCTCTTTACACGCTCTTGCTTTGCCAACTCGTCTCCGGAAAGTGACTCACATAGTTCTACTGCAGCTTTAGCGGCTTTTATAGTTTTATCCGGCTACGTACTTAGGCTTTTCTACGATGCTTACGGACACAGATGCACTTTTGCCGCAAGAACTTCTTGCGCAAATCCTGATCTAGATTGCGAGCCTTAAGCCGGTTTTCCGGTATCCTAGCAGCATGAGCACTAACAAGCAAAGCCATGGGGCGTTATACTCGCCGGGTTAGGCTCGCCTCGCCGGATGATGTCGGCGCCACCGGTAAGGGCCTTGCGCGTGGCCTCCAGCTTCCCCCGGCCTTTGCGATTCGATGCGTGCGGGCCACGGTGCATTTCCGCTTGAAGAGGTGTTGTCGCTGATCCCGCGACGCCGGCCACGCTCCACGCGGTTGCCGCGGGTCGATGCCGCACGTTCCCCTCCACCTCCCCACTCCCCCGACCGCCCCGCCCATCTCCACGCCGCGGCGCGCGCGGCCAGCCACGCCTTGGCGGATCCGCGCCACCAGCCGCCGAGGCGCACGGAACGGTGCCGGTAGACGCGGAGGCTGCCGAACTCGATGGTGCGGCCGTTGGGAACTTGCCGCCGTTGGCGGCAGCCTGCGTTGTCGTTGATGAAATCCATGTTGTAGATGCGTTGCACGAGCGCGGACACCGTGCGCTCGCCGTTGATGTCGAGGATGTCCGCCCGAATATGAACTCCAGAAGCGCCACTTCATGCCCCACGGTGGCGCCAACGTCGTCGTGGTGAACAAACAGATGCTATAGGATGGCTTATCTTGGGGCCGAATGGACGCTAGAGGATTCGGGGAGGGTTTATGACTAGACGGGATGAACTTCCGGATGGTTTCCTCAAGAACTTGGCCAAGGCCGAGGTTGAAGAAGAAAGACACAAGGAAGAACTCGCTCTAGATCACTATCTTCATTGATCTCCACAGTTACAGGTTCAAGCTTACAAGGTTCTCTCTCTATCTTCTCTATCGTTCCGCGCGTATGAAAGATGCCCCTCTCCTTATATAGGGGAGAGGGTGGCTTACAGGACAAGAAACCCTAATGGAATCTTTGACTAGACAAACTACTTTTACAAAGATACTTTACAAAGCTACTTTAATCATAGATGACGCCGGGTCTTCTTTAAACAAGGAGGCTGACGTCCTCCGACTTTCTTGTCATCCTCCTCTTTGTCTTCAGGCCTTCGTTTAAAGCCACTTTGCTTAGCTCATCCTTGTCCGCTAGCTCAGAGAGAATCTTTGACTGGTCCCGCCGACATGTTCTTTCTTCGGTCTCCGGCATCCTTTCTATCCGGTCCGGTATACCCCTCTTTGGGGATACCGGCTTAGCTTACTTAGCCAAACTCCTATCTTTGAGTTCCGGTATAAATATTAAACCGGTATCTTGATGGATAAGACCATCCGGTTTGGCATGCCTTTGGTATACCGGGGTCATCCACCCAACATTTTTTTTATTTATGTCTCCTTTTCATTTCAAATATATAAATTAACTTTGCATGCTCACTTTTTCCGTTGGGCCAGAGCTGCCCCGACCTAAATAGATAAGGATAGGGACACGTCTGATTTTATATCCACGGCCTGACCCAAACGGATGCAGGAGATGCGGTAAGAGTGGCCAACCCTATTTGACATCTAACGCGATTATTAGCGCTAGCGTTCCAAAATGGGTCGACCCAATAGGATATGGGGGTCCCAGTTTTTTCAATTGTTTCTTAGGGTTTCATTGTTTTTTAAGCTTTTCCGGCCTGGTGTCTTTGTTTTACCGGTTTTTTTATTTTATGTTTACTTGTTTCAAATTTAAACATTCTTAAATTTTGAACATTTTTTAAAATGTGAACAGCTTTCAATTCCATGGTGACCTATTTGAACGCGCACTAACATGATGTGTCTCCTCGTTGGAGAAGGTGTAAGAGTAGGGTGTGATGTGTGGAGCTCCTCTTCCTGCTCCTGTTGGCCCAAGCCGATGCCGGCCTGCGGCGACCGAAAGCTGGGCGACCCTGTTGCTCACCCAGCGTGATCACGTCGCCGCCCACTCCACTCCATCGTCTCTGCAGCCATACAACGCACGGTAGGTCACTCTCCCCTGGTGCGTGCCGCCACTGGATTTGTTTGATTCCACTCCACTCCACTCCACTTCACCACTCAGCCAAGTAACCCCAGGTCCATGCAGACATAGCTCTGGCATTGGCCGCCCAATTATCTATCCAACTGAAGAAGAAACGAGCTTGCTCTATGATGGTACACTTGAAACTTGAAGTTATTTCACGACGCTGTGCAGCTTTGCCATACTGCCAGTCATCGTCCGCAGCAACAAACAGTACACGCGCCAGATTTGACTGAACGACCACGCCGAAAAGGAGCAGCAGCGTTCTTCCCAAGCCTGGTGCACATGAACTGAACGACTTTAGACCAAACTGAGGTCAATGCGTGTGTTGGGCTCTTCCTTTTTCGAGATCCAGAAAGACGACTTTCCTCCGCCAAACTCAACCTGCAAAAGTGCACTCCAAGTCAGACAGCCGCATAAGTCAGCCTTTGCTGCGTCTTATGTTAACTTAATCCGCTCGTCAACGACCGGAGTTTGATTCCTATCAGGGACGAATTTCGGAATTGTCACGCCAAGTCCCGCTTCTACTATATCAAAAAGTGTCTAGTTCCTCCCAGACACGGTTTCATTTTTTTCACGCAAACCATCGGCGCCGAAAGAACTTCATTCCCCACCTGCGGGTCGACGGGGTCTTGGTAGCCGACCAAGATGACAAGGCCCGAGTTGTTGACGACTTCTATGAGCAGCTGTTGGGCTCTGTTCCTGAGCGTGGTTTCTCCCTCGACCTTGACTTCCTCGGTGTGCGGACACATGACTTGTCGGACCTGGAGGCGCCGTTCTCTGAGGAGGAGGTGTGGTCGGTGATCAAGTCTCAGGAGCCTGACAAAGCCCCTGGACCGGATGGCTTCACCGGTAGATTCTACACCGTGTGCTGGCATATCATCAAACATGATGTCTTGGAGGCCTTCGAGACCTTGTGGAGGGGGGATTCCCGCGGTCTCCAGATGGCAAATCAGGCTCTGATCTCCCTCCTCCCTAAGCATGCGGACGCGGTTGAGGTGCGGGACTTTCGACCCATTAGCCTCATCCATAGCGTGGCCAAGTTGGTGGCTAAGGTTCTCTCCTCCCGCCTCGCGCCGAAGATGCCACAGATTGTGGGCCCGCATCAGAGTGCCTTCATCAGGGGGCGTTGCCTTCATGATAACTTCCAGTTGGTGCAATGCTCAGCTAAGCGTTTGCATGCCACCAAGACCCCGGCCGTTATGTTCAAGCTCGACATCACCAAGGCTTTTGACACGGTCGACTGGGCCTTTCTTCTCGAGGTCCTTGCCAAGCTCGGTTTTGGCCCACGTTGGATTGCGATGGTTTGTGGTCTTCTTGGTACGGCATCCACGAGGGTGTTGGTCAATGGAGTGGCGGGTTGCCTGATCTCCAACAGGCGTGGGCTGAGGCAAGGGGACCCTCTCTCCCCTTTGCTCTTTGATACTGTCATGGACGTGCTTCACCTCCTGTTTGAGAGGGCTGCGGCCGATGGGCTGCTTGCGCACCTGGCGAGTCGGGGTCTCCGGCATCGTACATCTATGTACGCGGATGACGTGGTCACCTTCCTCAAGCCGGATCGGTTGGATCTCCTCACTTGCGCGGCCATTGTGGAGGACTTTGGTGAGGCGTCCGGCCTCCGCACCAACCTCGCCAAGTGTTCTGTCCATCCCATCAGGTGCTCCCCTCAGCAGATCGACCTTGCTCATGACATCCTACGTTGTGAGGTCGCGACATGGCCATGTAAGTACTTGGGGCAGCCGCTGGGACTCCGTAAACCCACTGCGGCCCAGCTGCAGCCCGTGGTGGACAGTGCGGCCAACAGGCTTCAGCCCTGGTGCGCCAAGCTGATGACGCGTGGGGGGCGGACCATCTTGGTCCAGACGACCCTCTCAGCTATCCCGGTGCATTCTATGATGTCCCTTGACATCCCGCCTAAGACCTTGCAGGCGTTGACGAAGATCTGTCGAGGTTTCATGTGGAAGGTCAGGCTTGATGTGAGAGGTGGGCACTGCCTGGTGGCTTGGGAGCAGGTCGCATCCCCCAAGGCGCTGGGGGGCTGGGTCTCCCTAATCTGCGCCTCCTCAACCTTGCCCTGCGCTCCCGTTGGGCGTGGCTGCAAAGGGTCGACTCGACCAAAGCCTGGGCGGAATTTAACCTTCAGATTCCGCGTTTGGCTAGAGCCCTCTTCGAGTCCGCTACAGTGGTCATCTTGGGCGATGGAGAGCGGGCGCTCTTTTGGAAGGATAGATGGCTCAATGGGGCGCGGGTCGCCGACCTCGCGCCAAACCTCCTAGCCTTGGTGGCAAGCCGCAAGGTCAGTACTCGCACAGTTAAGGAAGGCCTTGACGGTGAATGGTTGCGCGACTGTGGCCCAGACTTGGGGCATGCCGCGGTGGCGGAGTTCTTCCTCCTCTGGCATGTTGTGCAGCACGGCTGGTCCCTGAGCGCTCGGATGAGTTTGTGTGGCGTTGGTCTGTCGATGGGAAGTTCTCGGTGAGCTCGGCCTATCGGGCCTTCTTTGCGGGCAGGGTTGGGGCGCGACGGCCTCGCAGATCTGGCGCTCGCGTGCCCCTTACTCCTGCAAGTTCTTCGCGTGGCTCGTCTCACGGAACAGATGTTGGACAGCCGATAGGCTGCAGCGTCGTGGCCTTCCCGCCCCGGCCTCTTGCCCCCTTTGCAATCAGGAGCCAGAGACGATTCAGCACCTGCTTCTGGGATGCGTCGTGGCTCGGGAAGTCTGGACCTGGGCTTTGAGCCGTTGGGGTAAGCTTGGTTGGCTACCTGCGGCCGACGAGGACCTGGTCTCCTGGTGGACCTCTAGACCTGGACAAGGGGCCTCGCAGCGAGACTTGTGGATTTCGTTGATCCTGGTTTTCTGGTCCATCTGGACGCACAGGAATGATGTCGTCTTCAATTCGGCGACGCCGGCGGTCCTGGCGATCAAGACGAAGATCAGGGAGGAGTACGGAAGGTGGCGTCTAGCTGGGCTCTTTCGTAGTGATAGCTTTGGCTTCCCGGAGCCGGTGGAGTTGTGGTGGCAATTAGGAGAGTAGGCTTTGGGTCGGGGAGCTGCCACCCCATGTTGGCAGCATGAACTTGCCGCTTGCGGCGTCGCCGGGCTTCTTTGCCCCTTCTTCTATATATTAATACACCTTCCAGGGTGTATTCTCGAAAAAAAAATCCGCTCGTCAACCAATGATTGCATATATAAGTAAATAAGTTAGCGCGAATTAGCTTGCCCTCCACTGTTTCCAGTGGATCGCCGACTGACTTTACAAACACTATTCAGCTCAACACTCTTTTCGGCTCCTGTTGGAGTCAAGCCAAAAGGTGAGGAACCTTTCTTGCTTTTCGTTGGAAAACGTCCTGAATTGACTCTGCACCAGCCTAGCAGGTGGCGGCCCTTTGACTTGACGGCGCACGGCGGTGAGCGGGCGAGGCTGCACGAACAGGCGCAGTTGCCGAGCGGACTGATGATCGAAATGTATGTATGCGATCTGCGAGGTCCAGAGGATCTTCAAGCAGATAAGAAAGCGACGGATACCACTAGTTAGATATGCACGAGCTCGAGTTAGACGAAGCCTACCCTGCATGCACCGAATCTTCTGCTTCGTTTCGATCTCGGCGCACTGAATTCACTAATGTTTCTTGCACTTAAAATACGGTGCACATATTGTGCCGCACTCAAGTCGTTTCCAATGGTGATCTGAACAGTAACGCTTTTGAGCCACTTTAGAGGGATGTTGAAGCAGTTGCTTGCCGGTTATGCAGTCGAAAGAAAAGTGTATGCTTGCTTTGCTTTGTGTTCCAGATAAGTCAGCGTCCCAAATAATATTTTTCTGCAACAAAGAGAAGTCAACGTCCTCTCAAAAAAGAGCAGGTACAGTGGAAAGGGGACCTGAACTTTGATCTCGGGGCAGCTTAAATTGTTGACATCTAGCGAGTACTTTAGTAGAGGGGAAGAAGTTGACCAACCGAGTTGACGGAGCCTTTAAGCTTTTTGTATACCGAACTTCTTTCAGTATAGACAACTGTGTTCGTATCAGTGTGATTGGTGAGATCGTCTGATGGGAATATGGGATGGAAGCACACTGGAGATATGGCTTTTTCTTGGCCGACGTCCACCGAGACAAGTCCAAATCTGAAATCAGATGATTCCTGCCATGGAGATTGTCATGAGCCATTTGCAACTTGGCGCGTTGGATAAGGCAGTTGGCTAACCACTCGGCATCTTATGTCAAGTAATCAAGGAACTGGCTTGCCGGATTATGACTGTAATATTTTCTGGAGAATCATACTACGCCCTCGGTTTGTAAGAGCACTTTTCTACGAAATGTATGGTCAAACTTTTCTTTTTCTCAAAGCCCCGAAGCTTAGGTCTCATTGCATTGACAGAGATTTTTTTTTGATAAAGGCATTGACAGAGATAATCTGGGACCTCCAAGAACACAGTCGCGTCCCCGGCAAAATCTTGAAAATACAGCCGATTTTCTTAAAAGGGCAATTGCATTAAAAAAAGGTACTGATGCTAAAAAAACTGCAGTTTAGACAGACATTGCAACAGATACTACAAAGAAAATCAAAATATCACATTGGCTTTCAAGCTTCCTGTACATATTATGTACAAAACTATTTTTTCTTAATATATGCAGAAGGTCAATAAGCTACCATTTTCTTTCAAAAATATGATACTGGAGTTTCTGAAGGGTAGATGGCCTGTTCTATATGCTGTACTCTTTCAACCCAACGTTGAGTCTGTACTATATCCGTTTCTGTTTTTTCCGGCATTATTACACACAAATAGACCATGAATCATAAAATTATTGCCCAATAAAAAGATAACTCAACTTGTACAACTTCTATGACAGATGTGACATCGCTCACAGCAACATAACTCAGCTATCTGACTTGCTGGCTAGCTGGAGAGACAAAAATTCAGCAGTAGAGAGCTACTACCAAACAGGCATGCCCAGTTAAGCTTTTTTTTTTATTTTATAAAAAAGGAGTTAAGCTATTTCGACTCGACCCAGGACACTTCAACACCGAGTTTTACACAGCTTCTCTATCTTTTCGGAACCCAGCTTCTTTTTCGAATTCTTATGCAGCTTCTCCCTTTCATCTTTACTGTCACTCTGCTCAGCTAGACTGCTCTACAATCTGCTCTAATGGCTAACAACAAAGCGTCTTAAAGTAATCAAGGATCTGGCTTCCCAGATTAGTGATGTAGTATGTTCTAGGGAAATCCTAGTAACTATGAACAAAATCTGCTGTAAAAAAATGATGGTCACCCTTTTCTTCGTTTGAATGCCCAAAAGTTTAGGTCTCATTGCATTGATAGATACAATTTGAGACATAAAGTGACTGAAACTTTGTGAAATCAGAGCCGAACTTTGAAAAGTGCATATGCACAGAAGAAGATAAAATTGCACAGAAGATTGCAGTTTAGACAGACACAAAATTCCTTTTAATGAATATATGCAGTAGGTAAATCACCTACTGTTTTCTTTGAGAAGTATAACGTTGTAACTTCTTGAAAATAAATAACATTGGAAAACACAAGAGGTTACTCTCCCAACCCAACATTGAGACTGTATACACCCGTTTCTGATTCTTTTTAGGCATTCACCACAAACAGACCATGAAACATAAATTATTGCCTACTAATCATCCATAGAAAAATAGCTCAACTTAGAGAACTTTTCAGACAAATGTAAAATTACTCATAATAGTAAAAGTATTACAAAAACTCAGCAGTACAAAAGAAATTCAGCATGAGATATGCCTATCTACTCATTCATACCATGTGAAACTAACTTTAGCCGGTTTCTCCTCCTTCCTGAATCCACCATCTTTTTCAAATATACATGTGACTTCTCTCTTTCATCTTCACTTTCACTCTGCTGAACTAGGCTAGTTCTTGCTTCTGTGATCACATCCTGATTGAAGAACTACTTTGCAATCTGCTCCTTTGTTGGCTTCTCTGTATCTAGACATAATAAAAGGGAGTTTGGTCTCTTGCAGTGATTTGCCCATACAAAGTCTAGCTTAAAGTCTCACTCCCTGGTAAGAATTCAAGTGAATTGACCAACTTAGCACGGGCTGCTGCCCGGGCCTGCCGGGCCGTGGCTCCGCCACTGTTCTCTTGATCTTCATCCGAACCTTGATCAGTGCCAATGCCGTGACCATCATCTTCACGTCCCTCCGATAAATCTGCATCAGCATCAGGATTGGTCCGCTTGGCACGCTTGCGTTCTTGTTTTACCTCTCCACCCTTTTTTGTGACATAACGCTCGTAAGCTTCATCGAGCATCTTGTCTAGCTGAGCATCGTCATCCTCTGTCACATCATCAATTTGCACTCCCGTGGCCTTGCGTACTTTATCCTTGGCACGACGTCTTGATTGCCGCTTTTTCTTCTCTCCAGTTTGCTTTCTGTCAATGGCACCAACCAATTCCTCCATGTCCTGTAAGAGTTGACCATCACCTTTTGCCTTGGCGTCGGTCGCGGCACCATCAGCCTTTGGTGTAACTGTAACTTGTGAAGATGACGACGAGAGTGATTTCCTGAGGCGTACGCGCCACCTCAAGATATGCTTGTAGCTATTTTTATCGAGCACCCGTAAATCCTCGCAGAGGAATCTCACCTCATCCGTGGTAAGCTCGTGATCCTTGATAGGCCGAGATGCAGGATCATCGAATGATATCTCAGTACAAGAACCAAGAAATTCCTGCGGTGTCTGGGCATCCGACCATACGAAATCCGACGCGAGACCAACTTTCCTCAGCACCGTGACTCCAGGTTCGTACCCAACACGAGGAGGTCTCTTCTTGGACTTGTTAGAAGTACTAAGCACATCGATGATAGGCATGTCGTGCTCTGAATCCACACTGAACAGGTGCTTGATATCGAGAAGCTCCGGGTGAATCCTGGCGGGGGCTTTGTATTTCAGGCAGACGATGTAGATTTCAGCGGAGGAGCCGCGGCTGGCTGCAGGTTTGTGCACCTCGACCTTGGCGAAGAGCTGGCGGAGACAGAAGAGGATGGCGTTGAAGTCCTGGGACCTGAAGACCTTGGTGACGAAGGCGCCCCTGGGGGCGAGGAAGGCAGTGGCGAGGCGGACGGCGTCGATGACGAGCGCGGACTGCGCGGTGGCCTCCTGCGCCCACGCGCCGCCGACGTTGGGCGAGCCGTCGTGGAGGACGACGTCGAAGGCGGGGATGGCCCTGGAGTCCATGAGGCTGCGCACGGCGGAGCGGCAGCGGGTGGTGGTGATGTCCTCCGTGAGGGCGTGCGCGCCGCGGACGGGGCGGATGGGCACGAGGTCGACGCCGACGACGAAGGCGGCGGCGGGGGCGCGGGCGACGGCCACCTGCAGCCATCCCCCCGGCGCGGCGCAGAGGTCGAGCACGGCGCGCGCGGTGGGGAGGAAGCGGAAGCGCGCGTCGAGCTGCTGCAGCTTGAAGGCCGCGCGGCTCCGGTAGCCCTGCTCCTTGGCGAGGTGGTAGTACTTGTCCTGCCGCTGCTTCCCCTTCACCTTGCCCATGGCTGCCGCCGCCGCCGCCGCCGCCGCCGCCGAGAGGAGAGCCCGTTTCTGATTCGACTTCTGATGAGAAGTTTTACACCCAAAGAGAGAAAAAAAGGAAAACGTTGAAGTTTATATGGGCCTGGCTCCTCATGTCGGGTTGCTGTTGGGCCGCTCATCAATCTCTGGCTCGATTGATTGCTCTCGCACACCTGTGGGTCTATTTGGACCGCATAGCTTCGGACTGTCAAGAAGTAGTGTTTGCCTTGAAGAAAAAAATTCATCCAAGTTTTAGTAGCGTTCTGTGTGAAATAAAGAAGCGTCGTGTTGACTTCGTGGATGTTAGATTCATTCATGAAAATAGTGTATATAATGGGCATGCCCATGATCTAGCTCGTAGCTCTTTCGATTTAGTACAAGGTCGCCGCTTGTGGCTTCTTAATCCTCCTGATATTGTACCCTTGGTCATTGAGTAATAAAGAGTTATGATCCCTTAAAAAAACCTGTGGTCGGGAGGTGCTATACATCGACCCGGTGGGCGTATAGCACATGCGGCACACCCCATGCTAGATGTTGGGCTGACCAAGTGTTTGTTTGTTTTTTGCCTTTTTTCTTTTTTTTTCCACCTGTTTTTTGTTTTATTGTGTTTTTAAAATTTTAAATATGAAAATTTTCAAAACATGTTTTTTAAAGTTGAACAATTTTTTCGAATATGAACAGATTTATAATTTGAACATTTCTTAAATTTGACAAAATTCCCATAAAATGACATTTTTCAAAATATGAACATTTTTTGAATGTGAACATTTTACAAATTTGAATATTTTAATTTTGAAAAGTTCCAACAAGATAATTTTTTTAAATATGAACGTGGATTTATATGGGCCTGGATCCTTATTTTTATAATGTTCAAAATTAATTCAAATTAAAAAAATATACAGATATGAAAATATTGTCAATTTCGAAAATGTTCAAATTCAAAAATTGTTTAAATTTTAAAATGTACTTTAAAAAATGTTCATATTTTCAAAATAATGTTTAGAGTTTGAAAAAATTTCTTATTTTTAAATTTTTCAAATTTTTAAAAAATAAATGTTTTAATTTTTTGAAATTTAAATATTTTAAAATATTTATGTTTGAATTTCATAATTTAATTTTGTTTGTTTTTCTAAAAAATGTTCAAACTATTTCAAAAGCAAAAAACAGTTAGAAAACCAAAGGAACATAATAGGAAACCAAATTGAGGGCTCGAAAACCAGAAAAACCGGACATACATGTTTTTTTGAGGTATAGAGTGGCTCTTTATTGATTAATCAACAACGGAATACAAAGACCTTCGAGTGGCTGAAGTAGCCAAACCTGTCTACCAGCAGTACTAGAAATAAAACTACGGGCCACTCTATGAGCTTCTGAATTTGAAGCCCTATTCTCATGTCTAAAGCGAACATCGGAGAAACTAGAACCTTTCGCCTTGGTCTCCCTTGTAACCATACTATAACTGCCTCCAAAATCTCCATGGATGTTGTTGATGACTTGAAGGCAATCAGACGCCACGATCAATTTCTGAATGTTGAGTTCCTCTGCTAGGGCCAGCGTGACCATTGGTCGTAGCATAAAATCACGGGGCAACCAGTTGTCATTCCATACATTGGTCGACTCACCCGTGCCTATTATTTTGACTAAACCTTGCTTCATTGCATCCTGGCCTTCCACTATCGCACGCCACACCTGGATGGCATCGAGCCAACCGTAGCTTGCAGGAAGTCTGAGGATGGAAAGTAGATAGCCTTCAGAACCCGTGCGCTCAAGGAGGTTGGATTTTGTAGTATAAACCAAGCTTGGCGCGCCAACATCGCCAGGTTGAATAACTCCATATCTCGAAAGCCAAGACCTCCAGAGAATTTCAGGGAGCACATGGTCTCCCAAGACACCCATGTTGTTTTACGCCGGCCATCCTTGCTGCCCCACTAGAAGCTTCGTAGCATAGCGTTGATGGATTGACAAACACCTCGTGGTAATTTGAAGTAGGACATAGAGAAGACAGGGATTGCCCGTGCCACTGCTTTGATGAGGACTTCCTTACCCCTTGAAGCAAGAAGTTGCTCTAAATATCCTTGTACCTTCTTCCAGATACAATCCTTGAGGTATTTAAAAACCCCAATTTTTTATTTGCCCACATCCGAAGGCATACCCAAGTATTTCTCATTCAACGTCTCGTTAGGGACATTAAGGGAAGCCTTAATGAGTTGCCTCCTATCTTTAGGACATCCCTTGCTAAAAAACACCGAGGACTTGTCCAGATTCACACGCTGACCTGATGCATTGCAATAAGCATCCAACAAATCAGAAACTTCCTTAGCTCCCTCTACACTGGCTTGGGTACCGGCGAGCCCCCAAACCCCCTGGATGGTAACTGCATGGTCTGCCCCCTTAGCGGTACCGCGACCGGTACCGGGCCTGGAGCCTCCGGCCGTGGCCGGGCGGTGGTGCCGCCCGCGCTTGGCGGTACCTCCGGCCGCTTGCTCCCTTGCTCCATTTCCTTATTCTTTCTTGCTTGTCTCTTTCTTTTCTTTCTTCTTTTCTTTTTTCCATCCAAGCCCCGAAATAACAACTTCAAGCTCTTCAACTTTTAGGCAAAATGATCATTGCTAAACCTTCAATTATTATACAAAATAATTAGTTAAGTATAATTATTGTCATCAACACCAAAACCACTTACTTAAGGAAATATGTTCTTTCAGTGGGTCCTATGTATCTCTCCGTCACGCGGATGAACAAATCCCTCTATTGGTTCATATGACTCAACCCATTCCATCGGAATACCCAACTACACCTTTATGATCACCATGTTACAGTGTGACAGTTGATGCAATCAAAGCATCCTCCGGTGATAGTAATTAGATATGATCTCACAGTCTAAGGATTAGGTCACTACACTTTTTATAAACATCGCAATGTTAAACTTAATGTGACTTGATCGCATTACAATACTTATGTATTGGGTATGTCCATCATATCATTTATCCAATGATATGATCCCATTTTCAATGACGTGTATGTCCATGATCGGGAAACCTCGATCAAAGATTGACCATAATAAGCTAGTTGTTCACTCGTGTGCTTACTAGGGTCCCTTGTTTGTTTACAGTATCATACATATATTAATACTTTCGCTTAATATAGTTATAGCATGGCATGAAACTATTATGAACATTTGAGATATACTAATAAATACTCATTAGTATTTGCTTCTCGGGCACTATCTCCAACACATTCGACCATGTACCAACTTTTACCACACGGACATGGAAGTATGTGAATCACCACCTATCATTACCTTCAAACCATAATGAACGTCGTAGTACTTGGACAATCCTGAAGATTGGGATACAAAGACACCAACTAGTACAAGGATAAATATAACATAATACATAATGTCCCAATGATAATATAAAGATGCACTTGTTGCTGCGAGGTTAGGACTCAACCCGTGAGGACTACTCAAACATGATTGAATCAATAATCATAAACATTGTATTAAAGGTCTTGAATACATAAAAAGTAATAGTCTTACAATTAATGATGCCAATTATGATGGAATTAAGATTAGAAAGTAGAGAGGAATGGGTATTGTGATGGAGTTGATAGTGGTGGCAACATAGCTTTCGTGTTGATGGAGATCTGACTTGTGTTAGTGGAATGGTTTCAGCGGTGCTCTCTGTCTCCGATGACCTAGGTCCATTCACATTAAATACTTGGTTTGATGAGGCAAAGCCACCGTCACGTGGTACGGTCACCCGGTACAGGAGACAACTGTACCACTAGTCGTTAAGTCTCCAGCGACGTGTCTCAGTGGTCTGGTTGACTTGGTGAAGTTCCTAGCTCGTAATTCTCCTTTAAAATTGCCTCTCATTTCCTTCCTAAAATTCCCATTTGGCCATTTGTGCATAAAAGAAATAAAGACAAGGATTTGCATATCTATGCAATAATTAGTGATTAATTAATAGTGGGTCTAGAGAGATATTATCATCATTTCAATGAATAATATAAGGTTTATATAGAGATAAATATGAATGTTTTCACCACTCATCAGCATCCCCAAGCTTTAAACCAAAACAATGAGAAGGAAAGTTCACTTACAATTTGTAGTTTTTACTCACACTTCTTCACCTGAAATCTTAGGATATGTATAGTAGATGTAAAATATCATACAATATTGTTATGCCAAGACAACTATAGCAAAGTTTTTATTAATAAGAATGATTGGTTGAGTAACAGTTAATCTACGTTTCCCTAGACAACACTTGTTTGCCAAGGATCAATTAAACTTTCAAACATTAAACAATTAACAGTGAGAGCCTATGCCAAAAGAAGCATACCCTAATGCTGTGTTTGGATGCATAGAATCCTCTATGGAATTGAATTGGACTTTTAGATTCCAAATCTAAGATAGAAATGAATTGACTGCGAATTCAAATTCAACTGTTTGGTTGTGCTCGGAATTTTATGTTGGAATCAAAGGGTGAACCCAATTCCAAATCTTGTTTGGATGTACAAACTACGAAATTTGGTGTTCTGTGGAGTTTGGACATATAAACATGTGTACATATAAAAAAAAATTAGCAAACACGGTACGAGTCAAAAGGAGAATTTTTATTCTTCCAATCGGCCAAAGCTAGTACTAATTATCCAAGAAAGTTTCAATTAGAACAGATCTTAACATTAGACAACACACATTCATCGATGCAAACGAGCATCCCGTCCTCCCTGCCCTATTCCGGTGCAATTCACCTCCAGTCGCCGCTGTTTACACCACTGCCGCCGCCGTGACCATCCCATCTCACATGGCGCAGATTAGGGTTATGCGCCAGGAGAGGGACGACCAGCGGAGGCGACGCAAAGGGGAATAAGCTGGGGAAGCGAGGAAAGGGAGAAGAGGAGGGGGCCGAGCTTGTGCGCCGCCGTCGGGGCTCCGCCGCTCCGGTCCGGTCGCTCGCGTCGGAGGGAGGCGGCGACGGGCGAGTCGCCTTGCTCCGTCTCTGTCTCTGCTCGCTTGACGAGGAGGCACGCGAGCGCTTCGATTCCACGCGTTTCCGAGGGTCTGACCTCGGAAAGTTTCTGGGGATGTTTACACGGGCCGGACCGGTGCGTGGAATTTGGCCTTTGTTTCTAGGCTCCCGATTCTAAGGCAATCCAAACGGCGGAAACATGCCTCAAATTCCAGATTGGACGATTCCGAGCCCAATTCTAAACACCCACATAAATAATTCAAGACTTTCTAACGCTTTTTCCCGTTCATTGTCGTTCAAAACTTCAACTCTTTATTAACGATACCACACCAAAAGATAATATGCTTTATAACCGAACTGAATAGACTCAGAAGGGACACTCGTGTCCATAACGAAGATTTTTTTTCTTTTGTAGTATCATGATTTCTCAAAGTAGTCGGAGGAGTGCCCAACTTCGTTTGCAGTGTAGACACACAAGGAAGTCAAAATTTACCCATCATAACATTGTTGTTGTAGATGTTTAATCAACTCGTAGCCTAAATATGAGAGTTATTTGATTGTAGATCGTTCAATGGTCGGCGAAGTTATCGATCTTCACATGGAATGTGCCAGTGGTGCTAGAAACACGTAAACTACTATCTAACTTTAGTTTAAACGCGATGATTTTTGCATGCATCTCATCACCTCTAACCGTTAGTTTCATGAAAAACTCTCTTCAAAAACTATGAAGTCAATAACAAATGTCTATTGCATTGAGTATCTCTAAGGACAAACTCTTAAAACAATTACTTCAACACCCAAATTAAGAGACTCTTTCTCATGAAAATTTTAGTTGAAATAATTATTTTTCAAGGAAAGAACTAGGTTCTCTAAAGAAATATAGAGTAAAATCAACTTGACCAAGCATACAAAATAATAAAGTCTTTACTCTAACCATCAAGACATACTTCCACTTAATATAGCATTTCACAACCACTACTAGCTAGCATAGGCATTTCAAATTTTAGAAGTGGGAGTCACAAGACATATCTATTTATTTTTTTGAAGAGCATGACCGTAGGGGAATCTCCTACGGTATGGATTTTCTTTTATATATTAGCAAAATGGAAAGACCCAAGTACAAACTAAAGAGCGAGATCAAGGGGGAAGGAAATGTACAAGAAGTAGCAAAGACATCTGTTCAAGTAAAAGTAGAGCGATCCAATCTACTAGAAGAGTTTGCACTAGTGCTGGCTTCACACGATGTTGATGGAGTAGTAAGTCACTCTGGAACCGAACCTTCCAACGATCAAAAGATGGGTTCTGGTTTTTAAAAATGTAGTCACTCCTTTCCTTCCATATATTTCATGCAGCACACGCTGTGATTTCCATAAATAGAGGTCCAGTGAACAAACTTCGAGCCAATGTAAATCTGGGAGAAATTGATAAAGAACAGTCCCACTGAATTCCAATGCTATCCCAACATGAAGAGGCGAAGGGACAAAGGAAGAAGAGGTGATCACGAGTCTCTGAAACCTGGTTCGTGCATAGCACGCATGAGGGGCCATCATCTAGAGTCCAACTTTTCCTGGCCATCAAATCTTTTGTATTTAACCTGTCCTTCATGAGCAGCCAAGAGAAAACAAGAAGTTTAGGAAGGATTTTCGATTTCCAAATTGCTTGTAGCGCAGGATCTGTGGGGGCTTAGGCAAAGACAAAGTTGTAGAACTTGGATGACGTGTAAGAGGAGCTCCCCCAAGGGAAAACTCTAGTATCCTTAATCTGATCATTCGTGGATACCATTTGCAAATAAGACTGAACCTGAAGCAGTTCATGGTAAGCTTGTGCCGAAAGGGGTAAATTAAACATGGAGGTTAACTCTGTAGCACCTGCCATATCAGCAACAGCGATGTCTTCATCTAGAGCAAACGAGAAGAGCCTAGAAAACTGATCGCATAGCAAACCATTTGTGTGCCACAAATCTTTCCAAAATAAAATAGTATCCCCCTTGCCAATGACACATCTAGAAATGCTTCTGAAATAATGAACATAACTGAAAACGTCCCTCCACCAAAATGATCCACGACTAGATTAAGCATGGGGTGCTCCATGAGAATAAAGTGACCAAACTAATTGGACCCACGGAATACTCTCCTTGCAATAAAATTTATTCAGTTGTTTCAGAAGCAACGCTTTGTTTTGCAGTTCAAGGTTTAAGATGCCCAAACCTCCATGTTTCTTGGGCTGGCAAACGAAAGACCAAGCTGCTAACGAGTGAACAGAGGCTGAGTCTTCTTCCTTTGCCCATAGGCAGTGCCTCCTTGACCGGTCAGCTATTTTAATGATGGACTTCTGAACTTTGAGAGCGCACAAAAAGTGCATAGGCAAAGGAGATAAAACTGAATTAACCAGCTGCAATCTGCCTCCATAATCGAGAAAACAAGCACTTGCATTGAGCCTTTTTAATTCTATCTGATCAGTGATAGGTGTAAGGTCTTGGATTGTTGGCTTAGTTGTCCCAAGGGGGAGACCTAAATAAGTGAATGGCAGAGAGCCAATAGCACAATCAAAGGTGTTTGCAAGAAAATGAAGGTAGTTATTGTCAATATTTATAGGCATCAGGCAAGATTTTGCATAGTTTACTCTTAGGCTAGTAGCAGCAGTAAAATTTTGAAGCAAGCTTTTAAGGGCTAAAAGCTGACCAGGACAAGCTTGAAGGATGAGGAGAGTGTCATCGACATACTGAACAATGGGAAAATCCGAGTTTGGGATCGGCAAAGGTGGAACAAGAGTGCCTTCAGTAGCAAGCATATTGACCATGGACTGTAAGAGATCAGCTCCTGCTACAAACATAACTGGCGAGAAGGGATCACCTTGGCGTACCCCACGACGGCAAGGAAATTTATTTCCAGGGACTCCGTTAAGGAGAACCGAGGATGAGCCTGTAGAGAAGATAGCTTTTACCCATTGCAGCCATTTATCATCAAAACCCCAACACTGCAAAATCTTAATAATGGCCTCATGCTCAATGGTGTCGAATGCTTTAGCGAAATCCAGTTTTAGGATAACCACCTGCATTCATGGATATACTCGTAGGCCCAAGCAACACAATCTTGAATAGTCCTACTTTTCGGAAATCCATATTGGTTTTGGTGAACAAGATCCAGGATTCTGCCTTGCAAGCGGTTAGCAAGAAGTTTGGTTAACAGCTTCAAACAAGAATTCAAAAGAGAAATGGGTCTAAAATCATTTGGTCCTTCTGGAGAATTAACCTTAGGAATCAAGGTGATAAAAGCATCATTTATACTTTGGAGATTAACAGAACCTTCCCAAAATTCATGACAAAGTCTGTAGAAGTCATTTTTTATAATTGGCCAACAAACTTTGATAAAAAGACCTGAAAACCCATCTGGTCCTGGAGCCTTGTCACATGGCAGATCAGCAACCACCTTATCAATTTCAGCAATAGAGAATGGTTCTGAAAGAGACCCAAGTCCCTCGACTGGATGGATGAATTCAGAGAAATCAAACTGAGCATCAATCGGAGAGGAGACTCCCAATCCGTCACGAAAACAATGACGCAAAATCCCAGCCTTCTCTTGATGATCATAGGCAACTGATCCATCTTCTCTAGTTAGGGAGGCAATGGAATTCTGTCTATATCTGATAGTGGCCATGGAGTGAAAATAAGTTGTATTTTCATTACCAAATTTCGCCCATCTAGCTGTGCATCGTTTTTTCCAATATTCCTGCTTACAGAGAAGGAGGTGTTGAAGTTTTGCTTTAATTATGTTTCTAAAATTCCACTCAGAAATATGAAGTGTCCTCTTCTCTTCAAAGCCATCAAGCATAAGGATCAATTCATTACAATTATCAACCAGCTTGTTGATGACTGAAATACTTGTGCTCCAGATTTTTAGACCTTTGCGAAGCAATTTAAATTTGGCAGAGAGGCAACGAGCACTATCTCCAGGGCAATGAATATCCCAAATTCGGCTGACCACGTCTAAGAAACCAGGCATTTTCACCCAGTGATTCTCAAAACGGAAGATTTTTGCTTTGGGTATGCTAGTGCCCACTGAAATCACGCAAGGGATGTGATCTGAAGTTGGGCGAGCTAGTGGTTTAACCATCGTATTTGGATATTTTAAGATCCAAGCACAGGAGGTAAAAAACCAGTCAATCTGCTCGAGGAGCGGCTCAGCTTGCATATTACTCCACGACGTCCACGTAAACGCTCTTCCCTTGATGGGAAACTCAACAAGACCCAAATAACTAATTATGTCATTAAAGGTAGCCATATCGGTCACATTAGCCCCCGGCCGGTTCCGATTATCAAAGAAGTGATAGAAGTTAAAATCACCAATGAGCAACCAGTGGGAGTTATCAGGGATGTCTAAATGATAGAGCCAAGCCACAAAGCTTTCACGCTCAATACCATCACAGGGCCCATAAACATTAACGAGAGTGAAATTATCAGAGGAAATAGTTGACTAAAAACTGATTACTAGCCCAAAGCTTTCTTACATTAGCACCTGTCCCTTGAACGAATTGCTAGCCCTTAACACAAGGAGTCCCCAGATGCTCCATCAGACGGAACAAATGCAAAGCTGTCAAAACGACATGGCGCGAAACCTCTAATGAGATCAAGATCAAAGGAGGCCCTTTTGGTCTCTTGGAGGCAAATGATAGATGCACCACTTTCATCAATTTTATTTCGAAGTAATGGCCATTTCTCTGCACGATTCACCCCGCGTATATTCTAGTTGAGAACAAACCAGGTTCGAAAAGCACTACTCATTAGGACCAGGAAAGACAAGCAATGGCACAAAGAGCAAACTAGTCGCGACGAGCCTGTAGAAGACGTGCCTCTGTGAGATCCTCTGGGTCAATGTGGCACCGTTCAACACCAAGACGTTGCATCTCAGAAATTTGCAGGACAGCCGGCGTCGAGGCCTTGGGCACTGAAGAAACACGGCGACTAGACGTATTATCAGGATGGATGTAGCCATCATTGTTACAACGAGAGCTACGGCGGACAGAAGTGTGTCAGGAACTCGCTCTGTGTCTAATGATCAAGACGACGGTTCTTCAGTTATCCAACGGCTCACGCTTCACCGCGCAGATCCAACGGTCCGAGACGAACGCCGATTTATGAATCAGCTTTCCCGCTAATCATGTTCAGGCTTGTAATAAAGTTACTTTGAACTTAAGCGTGGTCCTGCCCTTGTTGTATAAAAGGGTGGGAGAGGGTGGATGGGTGGCACGCATAATGAAAACCCTAAATTTACTTCCTTGTTTTGCACCTTACTTTACCTAGTTGTAGATCTGAGCCTCCGGCGCTCTCCTTCTCCCCCATCTCCGGCGATGGCCAAGTCTTGATCACCAGGTCATGACAAGGTGGTATCAGAGCGAGTAATTCCCCTCCCACCCTTTCCCAAATCCGCCGCGCTTACCCGCCCTCCTACCCCAACACCCACCACCATGCCGTCGGACGCCAGATCGAGATCCACGTCGCACGACCGCCGAATCCGTGGCGATGGACGCGCCGCCACGACGGAGGAGGACGACCCCGAGGACGAGCAACGCATGGCTCGACTTCCGCGCGAGGTCCGCGCCATCCGCCGCCGCCTGGACAAGCACGAGCAGTCTGCCGCCGACACATCCGCCGCGCTGCAAGCAATGCAAGGTGAGATGTCTCGCATGACTCAGATGATGGCTGCTCTGTTTACGTCCATGCCATACGCTAGCGCCGCCGGGATCGCATCTACGGGTCACCTCAACCTCTCCAACACCCAAAGCCACCCCCTTTCCACGCCGCCACCTCTGTCCCACATTTACCTGTCACCGATCTTGGAGGTCACCACACCGGCGCCAACCCCGGTCACCACCTTGCCTACACCGCCCCAATTCGGCGCCTTGATGCCGGAGAACTTACCTCACCCAACCTACCCACCCAAAGCCACCACCTTTGTGCCCCCCACGCCACCAGTTTACACATACACTGCGCCGCTCGTCACTACCTCTACCATACACACCACACCACCACCGATTCAGCACATCCACCAAGTCTCCAACCCCACCACTCACCCACAGATGTACCAGCAATCACCTGCTCCCCAAAACCACCCCTCCTCCACACCCAACACCAGCCAAAACCCATATCACCCACAGCAATATCACCCACCATTCAGCACAACCCAACAACTACCACCCCCTCCCCACATACAACAACAACCAACCCAGTTTCATAACCCAAACCAAACCCAGCTAGCCCAACCCACCTACACACAGCCATACCCACCTCAACGATTCCCACAACAACCCCAAACCAATTATGAGGTGCATTTGCGCACACCACATGTCGAATTACCTATTTTCTTAGGTGAAGCTCCAAGAGCATGGTTGCTGGAATGTGAAGACATTCTGGAATTGGTCAACATCCCAGCTGAACACCGAGTGAAATGGGGGTTAGCTCACATCAGAGGACAAGCAAAGACATGGATCAGTACATCTGGCCTGAACTTACACACCATGTCCTGGGAGCAGCTAAGTCAAGTTCTTATCGACCGCTTTCCTGATTCAGTCTCCAATGACCCAATGGATCAGTTGCAACTCTTGAAACAAGTAACTTCAGTAAACTCCTACATTGACACATATGAAACTTGGATGACTCTGATGAAGAGGGAACGATCTTACCTTCCTCACGATTTCTTTGTCGATCGATTCATCAGTGGTCTCAAGGAGAATATCAAGCACAATGTGCACTGCCAGAAACCAGAGTCCCTGCTGTCTGCATATTGGTATGCCCGTCAGTATGAGAAGGCATCCCTATCAGCTATGCGCCGTGCTCTTCCTGCCCCTCCTGCTGGTCGTCCCCAACAACCACAAGTAAACAGGCAATATCCTCCTCGGGATAACAGAAATAGAGCTCCCAATGACAGACCCAGAGAACCAAGAAAATGCTGGTATTGTACTGACAACTGGTTCATGGGGCACAGATGCCAGCCAATGCAAAGAGCACTGAATGCAATTGAAATGCAGGGCAATGAGGAAGATCATGATGAACAGGCAGTGGCACAACCTGTAATCCCTCCAATTCTCCCAGAGCAGGAACTTGAACAACATCACCAGCCAATAGAAATGGAACAAAATGCAGTTCCTGAACACCTGATGAATATCTCTTCTGCTGCTTATAATGGCTGTCCCAGTGATTCTGCAATCTCCCTCATTCTCCAGATCAACAAAGCACAAGCTATAGCTCTGGCAGATACTGGTAGTACCAATACATTCATGGACCTTGCTTTTGCCCAAGCACACAACATTCCTCTGACCAAGGTCAAACAAAGAACTGTTAAGGTTGCTGGAGGGGGTACTCTGTCTTCTACTGCTATAGCCTATAATTGCTCTTTCTGCATCCAAGGTCACAAATTCACAACAAACTTCAGAATCCTGGAGCTACAAGGGTCTGATATCATCTTGGGAGTAAATTGGTTCAAAGAGCACAATCTGTAACCTTTGATTTCATTGACCGTCAGTTATCCATTGGTGTGCATGGGAAACTACTGGTACTCAAAGACCACTTATTTCCTCAAGATAAACTGATGATCTCTTCAGATGAATGCAACAAATTGATTGCTCAAGGAGCCTCTGGATACCTGCTAGTGCACACAGAACAGGGAAGTGACCAAGAAGAACAACAATTTCCTGCTATACCTTCCTCTGCTATTTCAACCCTGTTACAGACATTCCAAGACATTTTTCAGAAACCTATGGGTTTACCACCAGCCAGAGAGATAGACCATCAAATCCCTCTTACACAGGAGGCTAAGCGTCCTAACATCAGGCCCTATAGAATGTCACATAGCCAGAAAAATGCAGTGGAACAACTCATAAGGGAAATGCTTCACAACAAGGAAATCAGACCTAGCAAAAGCCCATACTCCTCTCCTGTACTGCTAGTAAGGAAAAAAGATAAATCCTGGAGATTATGTGTGGATTTTCGAGCTCTCAATGAACAAACCATCAAGAACAAGTTTCCCATCCCTATCATTGAGGACCTCCTGGATGAATTGCATGGAGCAAGGTTTTTCTCTAAATTTGACCTGAGATCAGGGTACCATCAGATAAGAATGAATGAATCTGACATCCACAAGACTGGCTTCTCCACACATCAGGGACACTATGAATATTTAGTGATGCGTTTTGGCTTGTGCAATGCCCCAGCTACATTCCAAGAACTGATGAACACTATTTTCTCCAAGCACCTCAGGAAATTTGTACTGGTCTTCTTTGATGACATCTTGGTTTACAGCAAAACCCTGGCAGAACATACTGAACACTTACATACTGTCCTACAAATCCTCAGACAGCACAGCCTCAGGGCAAAAAATGTCCAAGTGTCAGTTTGCTCAACCACAGATAGAATATCTGGGACACATCATCTCTGGTGAAGGAGTATCTACTGACCCAGCAAAAATCCAGGACATAGTCCAGTGGAAGACACCAACATCCATCAAGCAACTCAGGGGTTTCTTGGGACTAACTGGCTACTACAGGAGGTTTATTCCTAACTATGCCCAAATCTGTCAACCACTTCATGCTAGTCTGAAGAAGAATGCATATCAGTGGGATGTTGCACAGCAAGCTGCTTTTGACAAACTTAAACAGGTTATGTCACAACCACCTCTCCTGGCCTTACCAAACTTCTCCCTGCCCTTCACCATTGAAACAGATGCCTCTGACTCTGGACTAGGAGCTGTTCTAATGCAACAGGCCAAACCCTTGGCATTTTTCAGCAAATCCTTGGGCCCACAGAATTCTGCTAAGTCAGTATATGAAAAGGAAGCTATGGCAATACTGGAGGCCCTTAAAAAATGGAGACACTATTTCCTGGGTAACAAATTGGTAATCAAGACAGACTAGAGTAGTCTGAAATATTTATCCAGCCAGAAATTGCTGGAAGGAATACAGCACAAGCTAATGTTGAAATTATTGGAATTTGACTTCTCTATTCAATACAAAAAGGGCAGTGAAAATTCTGTGGCTGATGCTCTCTCGAGGAAATATCAACCTGAAGACACTACTTCTGAAACAGCACACTGCAACACAATTTGCAAGGCCACAGCAATGGCCATTCCCACATGGTCTACTGATATCACTGCATCATATGAGGGTGATAATGAGTGTATCAAGTTGCTCCAGGAAGTAACTGTCAACCCTGCCAGTCACCCACACTATAGTAACCAGTCTGGTATACTCAGATACAAAGGGAGAATCTATGTGGGCTCAGCTACTGACCTGAAATCCATACATGCATCAGCTTCTGGTGGACACTCTGGAATTAGGGTGACTTACCAAAAACTCAAACAAATATTTTACTGGCCCAAGATGAAGAAATACATTACAGAACAGATTGCTGCTTGCCCTACTTGCCAAATATCCAAAACAGAGAAGGTACCTTACCCTGGCTTGCTAGACCCTCTCCCCATCCCTGCTTCTAAATGGTCAGCCATCAGCATGGACTTCATAGAAGGGTTACCCAAGTCCAAGGGACATGATGTCATTCTAGTTGTTGTGGATAGATTGACAAAATATGCTCACTTCCTACCATTAGCTCATCCCTACACAGTACACAAAGTGGCTACCCTCTTTATCGACAATATCATCAAACTTCATGGCCCTCCTACTGTCATCACCACTGATAGAGACAGAATTTTCCTCGGCAAGCTTTGGACAGAAATATTCACTGCAATGAAAATTTCCCTCCACTTCTCCACTGCTTACCATCCTGAGACAGATGGCCAAATAGAGAGGGTCAACCAGTGTTTGGAACAATACCTAAGATGCATGGCAGCACAAGAACCAAAGAAATGGGGAGAGTGGCTCCCTGCAGCTGAATTCTGGTACAACAGCAATTACCACACTACCATCAAAATGTCTCCTTTTGAAGCACTGTATGAATACTCTCCACCCATACTGACTGAGCTGCCAACCCTCTCCACCTTCTCTCCTGAAGCACAAGACACCTTGAGAGAAAAGGAAAAGATGATCCAAGTGCTCCAACAAAATTTGGCCAAGGCACAAAAGACCATGAAAAAATATGCTGACCTACACAGGACTCCCAGGTCTTTCATCTTAGGGGACATGGTCTATCTGAAGATGCAGAATCACAGAGAGCATGCTCTGGGTACTGGTGCCCCTCTGAAATTAGCTCCATGCTGGTATGGACCTTTCAAGATCATCCAGACGATTGGCAAACGAGCGTACCGACTACAGCTACCGGAAGGTACTCTCCTTCATGAAGTGTTTGATGTTAATCAGCTGAAGAAGCACATTGGTCCAACTGCTGTGCCAAACCCAAGGCTCCCTCTGGTGACACCGTCGGGCAAGATCAAGACTTTTCCCCTGAATATCCTCCAGCGCCGTCAAGTACCCAGGAAAGAAGGTGATTATGACGTCGTGGTGCCCCAATGGCTCATACAATGGGAAGGTCTGGACGAGACCGAAGCTACGTGGGAGGATGCGGAATTCATTACCCGCACTTTTCCTTCGTTTAAGTCCTGAAGCCTTGTCTTCAGGGGGGCACTATCAGGAACTCGCTCTGTGTCTAATGATCAAGACGACGGTTCTTCAGTTATCCAACGGCTCACGCTTCACCGCGCAGATCCAACGGTCCGAGACGAACGCCGATTTATGAATCAGTTTTGCGCGCTAATCATGTTTAGGCTTGTAATAAAGTTACTTTGAACTTAAGCGTGGTCCTGCCCTTGTTGTATAAAAGGGTGGGAGAGGGTGGATGGGTGGCACGCATAATGAAAACCCTAATTTACTTCCTTGTTTTGCACCTTACTTTACCTAGTTGTAGATCTGAGCCTCCGGCGCTCTCCTTCTCCCCCATCTCCGGCGATGGCCAAGTCTTGATCACCAGGTCATGACAAAGTGCCGACCTTGGGAGTCTCTGTTTTACGTGATCGTCCACGCGGGCGATCAGGAGCAACAACTGGTACTGAGATAGCTGGAGATCCCAGGCCCATTCCTTCCGTGTCCGTGAGCTCTTCCTCCAAATTAGAAACAAAACCAAGCGCCTCTAGATCAGAAGCTTCCGAAACTTCAGTAAGCGAGAATTCAGTAGAGGACCCTGCCACGACCGACTCAGCGATCGGAGCAGAACAAATAGCACTCGACTGGCCAGTTAAAGTGTTCTCGCGCTTGGAAGGACCATTAGGGAGCGCCATCTGAATATACCCCTCTTCGTCACTACGCAAGCCACGTCGGACCGCGCTTACAACTATTGTAGACTTGGATTTCGACTTCTTAGACCTTGGTATTGCTGCGACAGAAGATTCAAACTCCTACAATGAAGGGCACCCTGCACTATTATAATGCTGCTGAACAGATGTCATGTTATCAACAGTGAAACCCACAAAGTCAGAATGAGAGACCATATTGATGCAATACTGCCCGGATGTTAATACATATATCTTAGCTGCCTCTAAGATGTCAGCTGATGTAAAAAAGAGGTCCCAGATGAAGAGAGTGAGCTGGCTGAATAACATTGTCAGGCATAGCATAGAGCATGTTCATGGGAACTTTGACTATCTCATGTAAAGCCATTGCAGGAACAGAAACCGAAGATGCAGATTCAGGGATGACAACATCCGTAGCAAGAGCAGTAGCAGATGTAGATGCATGGCATATTTGACTACCAGGCATTGAAAAAGAGATAGAGCGTTTGCCGGGAGGAGGCGAATCAAAAGCTACGTGAGCATGATCCTTTACTGAAAGATCAACATGTTTTGGACGCCAAACTTTTCTTGTGCAGCAGTTTTTAGCAGAATGGCCTCGAACATTACATTTAGCACAAAGGACTTTGACCCAATGTTTGACTGAACTTTTTTCCATTCGAGCAAGCTTCACAGGACGACAATTCTTGCACCTGGACCTGGTTCCTTGATAATGACAGTCAAAACATCAAATTCCTGGGCAATTTTGTGCCAGGTGGCCCACTAGAGAGCAGGTCGAGCAGAGATTCAACCGCTTGAAAATATAGTCAGAAGATGGAACCACGATCAATTTCACAGCCTTAGCAACCTCCTCATCAGAATAATCTGCCTGCCTTAAATCCAAGATATGCGGTAGAATTTCCAATGAGATCTGGTCATAGTAGTTAATTTGGAAATCAGATCCCACAAATTTTGTACCTGCCTTCAATGGTGAATTCTTTCCAAGGGAGACCGATAGCTTGCCGAAAACAATTACCTCCGGCGAGGCGATCACCAGCGATGGCCTCATATATAGCAGAACGAACAGACATGGAGGTACTCGATCCAGGCTGATAAGGGGTGGCCCGATCTTCTCAGTAAGCAACGATGGTGATGATGATCACGGGATGATAGCAGCGGAGGTACACGACGATGTAGTGGAAGATAACTTGTATGACGCAACGAGATCTCTCGATTGGTCCCTGTCGCCAATGCAACAGCTCTCAACCCCGCAAGATATTCGCAACTCCACACACTTGCGCACGTAGCCGCCGACCACGAAGCGGTAAGTTGCAACCGCCTAATTCCCAATGGAACAGCAGATCACACAAGACTTAAACAGGATCTTGTTATCACCAGATTTTGACCAAGTCAGAGGTGGGCCGCGATCAAGACGAGCTTGAAGATATATGCGTGGAGACACATGGAGAATCGGCCTTGTATATCAAGTTGGGCTAGTTAGCCCATGTATCTTTGTATAGTAGGTTACGTAAAAGTTAGAATCTATCTCGTGCACGGTTTGGTGCACGTCCACATTAGAAAGTCCGCTGGACTATAAATATGTACCTAGGGTTTATGGAATAAACAACAACCAACGTTCAACACAAACCAATCTCGGCGCATCGCCAACTCCTTCGTCTCGAGGGTTCCTCCCGTAAGCATCATGCTGCCTAGATCGCATCTCGCGATCTAGGCAGCACAAGCCTGCCTAGTTGTTCATGCGTTGCTCGTCTGAAGCGTTTTTGATGGCGAGCAACGTAGTTATCGTAGACGCGTTAGGGTTAGCATCGTTCTTAGCATCATATGCTCGCGTAGTGCAACCCTTGCGCGTCTAGCCGTCCTTGTGCCTCATCATGGGTGCAGGGGCGGCACCCCGCTTGATCTTTATTTAGTAGATCTGATCCGTTATGGTCGATCCTTGATTCATCAAGGATTAGTTTAATATCTGCAATAGTTAGGCCTTACAAAGGGTTGGAGGATCCAGCGGCATGCAGGGTGTAGTTTGCTGCCCCTAGACAGGACGTTCCGAGGATCAACCTAGTGTTGGTTTTTAGGCCTTGTCTAGGACTCGCTTACGTTTACCGTGCGTGAGCGCGAGGCCCAATCGTGAGTAGGATGATCCGATTATGCGGTGAAAACCCTAGATCGTCGTGGATCTCATACGCTTTATATTGATCAAGCAGGACCACCATATATTCGGCCACCTTGGACGAATCATGGGTGAATCGGCCCCGAGCCGATTCACGACAACTGAGAGCCGATCGAGGCTCGTATTTAACGTGTACGTGTGTGCCCTGCAGGAAACTAAGCGAGGCATCATCCACACCTTCCTGACCAGGTATAGGTCACACGCCCTGCGACCCAAAGATCGGCGCGCGACCAGGAGGCTTTGCGGGCCGTCGCTCGAGGGACGGGGCCAGCCGCAGCCCTAGTCATTCCCGGCTCTACCGTGTTGGCCGCCGCTGCCCGCCGGTGGGTTTCGACGCCAACACATTCTGGCACGCCCGGTGGGACGAATCTTCAACGACTCATCTTCAGCGACAACCACCTCGCCATCCACATCGAGATGGCGGAAGAAGCTCCGGTCACATACGAGGAGCTCATGGCGAGCCCACGAAGAAGCATAACAAGGCCAAGGCGGTCATCGGAACCGAGCTCATCGGCTCCTATGGGAAGACCCGTTCACACGGCATCGGCTCGACGGAGACACACATCCTTTGCTGGCGACGATACGGTCGACCTCAGCCACTCCATAAGGGAACCAGGGTTCTCGTTCGATGCCAATATGGCAGGGTTCGTGATTCGCCATGACGCGGACAAAGCGGAGAGCAGCCACGCTCGTGGCAGAGAGAAGGAGGGAGCCGGTCCGCGAGACCGGCCCCAAGACGGCAATAAACGGTACTGGCCAAGGAGGAGGTGAGGAACCCACGGCGTCCACGCTCGTTTCCCGAGCACCTCCTCAGCAAATACGATCAGCCATACGACCGACATCACCGCTACGGCGAAGGCGAGCAAAGAGATCATCGGTCTGATGCGGACGGGAGGTATCGTCGGACCAACGGCCACGACGACGGGTATGAACGTCGCGCCGGAGGAAGGTCTGAAGGGTCGGACAACGTGGGAAGGCACTGGGACTGCCCCTTCTTCGACACTGCTGGGATTCGGAATGAGCCGATTACCAACAATCGGCATGCCCAGAATGCAACCGGAAGAGGAAGGAGACAGCCAACGTATCCGTGTTCGAGCGTCTGGGACCTCTCCCGCCTTGGAGCGAGCGTACCGAGTCCGTTCAGGAAGAGGATCACGAGGAACTAGAGGACGGTGATGAAGACGACAAGTATCATCGGCCAAGATGGTGTCCTGAAGGGCTCAGCCGCTCCCCGAAACGAAGGGTTCAGCGATTACGTGCGTTGGAAGAAGCCGAAAGGGTATATCTGCACGCGTTGAGGAAGGCGCGGCCTGACCTGGCCGCCAAAATTCAGCGAACCCTGGATGAAGAGGGTCTGCCACAAAGGAAAGAGTGGCGCCCTAGGCAAAGGAAAGCCGATGATGAAACATCGGCTGGGACCAACATGGTTTTTATCCTTCCTGCGGAATTTAGCGCTCCAAGGTTATATGAAGCACCTGTGGCACAATGGACTGCGGCCCACGGCCGGTCATCTTCGAAGCCGCGAGAAAGGAGTTACAGGCATCTAAAGGCCCTGTATTTGCGAGGTTACATCAATGGGCAGCTTGTCAATAAGATGTTGGTCGACACCGGAGCGGCAGTCAACATTATGCCATACTCCATGCTACGGCGGTTGGGACGCTCCAGCTCGGATTTGATCAAAACCAATGTAACGTTGAGCGATTTCAATGGCCAAGCATCTGACGCGCAAGGTGTTCTGAATGTGGATCTGACCGTAGGAAGGAAGACTATCCCTACAACGTTCTTTGTTGTCGACAGCAAAAGTACCTATGCTGTAATATTAGGGAGGGATTGGATCCACGCCAATTGTTGCATCCCATCCACGATGCACCAATGCCTCATACATGGGATGGAGATGAAGTAGAGGTCGTCCACGCCGATGACTCCGTCGAGATTTCAACAGCCGGCATGGGTATTTGGGAGGCATCAGGTCAAGAACCGCTCTCGGGCATCAATTTGGACGACTGCGAACGCATCGATGTGACAAAGAACGGGGTAAGATTAGTTCTATCCACCGGGCTGACCGTATAACGGGAACAACATCGATGGACAAATGTGTCGAGGCTGATCCTTGCGATCGGCCCAAAGGGTTTGTTGAAGAACATCATAAAACCTTCACTGGGCAAGCAATGTGGAGGCCGATTCCAGCAATCGGCCAAAATTATCCCCACCACCTATTCGGCCTGGGATTGATATTTGACCCAGCAGGGGCTGCCTGAAGAGCCGATACCATCAATTACTTGACAAAATCGGCTCGGGGGGCACACAGAGGGATGGTACGGAGTTGGGGACGGATGTCAAGTTTCCAAACAGCAAGTGCGGGGGCCGATACATAAACAAGTCGGCCACAAAAAATCGAAGACATCAAAACTTCTGAGCACAGCCGATGCGTGGCTATCGGGCATCAGGCAGCGAGGCTCCACTGAGGGCTCTTCTCAACAAAATGATTGATACCCCAAGCGGATCATGGTGTTGACAATGTCACGGCCGAAAGGGGATGTCTCTTCTGGAATCAGGAGAATAGTCAATGATGGGGCGATTGGCTGCGGCATGTCACGGCCGAAAGGGGGGAAAACGTTGGGAAACATCTTCACCAAGGGCTGCATCAGCCTGTCAAAGACGCGGGACTTGAACGGAAGAAGCTCAGGGAGACAGTTGACCATGAAGGGTCCTTCATTATAGGAAGCCGATTTGTTCCCAGTCGGCTAGCCCTACATCTTAGCTTGCCTGAAGAATGATGCTGTGGTCACCAGGAACATCGGCGTCTACATATAGACCAATTGGGCGACACGCACGGGGCTTTGTGATGGGCACCTTCCGGAACCAGATAGCCAGCCCGCTGGATTGGCTAGTAGGGCTCGTAATCTTGTTGAGGATTCATGGGGCAAAGCCGACGCTTGGCCAACGACTCAAGGGGTTTGGTGAGTTTCACAGAGCATCCATCACCAAATCAGCAGTGTTAGCGCAAGCTTGCGGATCAGTCTAGGGTCATGAGAACAGCCGATGATCTTGAAGAGCCGAATCATTCTAGCCAAGCTATTCGCACCAGGAGCTGCATCAGTCCGCCCAAGAGGATGAGCTAATTAAAACAGCAAGGTAGATCCTCGGTTCAAGAGAACTGCTGACCCTTCCAAAATTTGCCAAAGGCTGGCTCCTTGAGCCTAACACAGTGATACGGGTGGGAAACCGATAGTGGCTCAATCAGCTTGTCTGCTTTTATCCTCGCCTGAGCTAAGGCTCGGGGGGCAGCTCGCCCTTTAAGGATTCCTTGTTCTATGGAGCCGATTTGGTTAAAATCGGATTGCTCTGCATCGTAACTCGTCAAGAGGGGGTGAGTTATTGCAGACGGGAAGGGCCGGAGATAATGGGAGGAAGCAACGATCGCTGACGGACTTTGGACCAGGCGAGACTACGAAGAGATGAGGCATTATTAGGACAGTGGCGAAAAGGTTCTGGTAGATGAGAATGCCGCTGAGGTCCGTTAGTCCGTGTGGTTGAGTTTGCTTTTCCAGGATCTAGGATTTGCGCAATTGCGGCTCGTCCTAGGGGTGGAGGTCTGGATGGATCTACCCCGAGTTTATCATGAGAATCCGATGCGTTGCCATCGGCTCCTTAAAGCGCTGACCGGTTTGGCGATCGGCAAGTACGGTATAAAGGGCAATCGGCTAAATTATCATAAAAAAGGACGACAGGATCGAGTTGGGGAAGTTCTCCATTGATTAACTAGAGTTCTTACATAAAGAGCTGATTGCTCTCAAAAGAAGATCCTAGGGGCTACATTGCCCATCTACTACCGATGGCCCCGAGCTAAGATCCTATCTAGGGGCCGTTGCTGCTTCGTCGTCGTCGCCATCGTCACCGTCGTCGGCGCTGCTCCCGCCGGCCTGTCGTCGCTGTGTAGCGACCCGGCAGGACCTTCGTTGTCCTCGTCTTCATCGCCGCCGTCATCGCCGTGTCAAAATCGCTGAGATTGCCGGGCCAGGGGCGTGGCGCTTGGCCGGCGGCTCGTCGGAGGAGCTGTCATCTTCTTCCTCCTCCTCCGGTCCCTCCTCTTCGGGAGGGGGCCCCGTCCCAGGGAAGGTGGTCGTCGTCGCTTTCCTCCACCGCCTCCTCCTTGGCAAGGAAGGAGAGGTCGCTCTCCCCGTCGGCCGAGAACTGGTCGTCCTCTGACCAGGTGGAGAAGTCGTGGCTTGGCTCATCCCCGGCCTCGATGGCGCGGCGAATGTTGGCCGCATGAGCTTCCTCCGGATTCCATTCCCGCGGCTCGCGGGAAGAGGAATACTCGATGGGAGAGCCCGATGAGGCAGAGGAAGAAGAGGACATGGTGGCGCAGAGGGTTTTTGGGGCTGATGCGAAGGAGATGAAGGAGTAAACTGTGCGGAGTGGTTAAATAATGGGGATATAGTGGGAGTTTAATGCCCAAGCAGTTTCCAAGGACGTGGTGCCCGAACCGTCAAATCGTGCGAGAAGGTGTGGAGGCAAGACGTCATCATAAGGTGTACTGCGGCAGTTCTGCTCGCCACGACATGACCCGGCGAGGAAGAAAACGTGATGATTTTGGAAATGTCATTTCCAAAACCAGGGGGCATGTGTTATCACCAGATTTTGACCAAGTCGAGGTGGGCCGCGATCAAGACGAGCTTGAAGATATATGCGTGAGACACATGGAGAATCGGCCTTGTATATCAAGTTGGGCTAGTTAGCCCATGTATCTTTGTATAGTAGGTTACGTAAAAGTTAGAATCTATCTCGTGCACGGTTTGGTGCACGTCCACATTAGAAAGTCCGCTGGACTATAAATATGTACCTAGGGTTTATGGAATAAACAACAACCAACGTTCAACACAAACCAATCTCGGCGCATCGCCAACTCCTTCGTCTCGAGGGTTCCTCCCAAGCATCATGCTGCCTAGATCGCATCTCGCGATCTAGGCAGCACAAGCCTGCCTAGTTGTTCATGCGTTGCTCGTACTGAAGCGTTTTTGATGGCGAGCAACGTAGTTATCGTAGACGCGTTAGGGTTAGCATCGTTCTTAGCATCATATGCTCGCGTAGTGCAACCCTTGCGCGTCTAGCCGTCCTTGTGCCTCATCATGGGTGCAGGGGCGGCACCCGCTTGATCTTTATTTAGTAGATCTGATCCGTTATGGTCGATCCTTGATTCATCAAGGATTAGTTTAATATCTGCAATAGTTAGGCCTTACAAAGGGTTGGAGGATCCAGCGGCATGCGGGTGTAGTTTGCTGCCCCTAGACAGGACGTTCCGAGGATCAACCTAGTGTTGGTTTTTAGGCCTTGTCTAGGACCGCTTATCACCGTGCGTGGCGCGAGGCCCAATCGTGAGTAGGATGATCCGATTATGCGGTGAAACCCTAGATCGTCGTGGATCTCATACGCTTTATATTGATCAAGCAGACCACCATATATTCGGCCACCTTGACGAATCATGTGAATCGGCTCCCGAGCCGATTCACAGACAAACCGAGAGCCGATCGAGGCTCGTATTTAACGTGTACGTGTGTGCCCTGCAGGAAACTAAGCGAGGCATCATCCACACCTTCCCGACCGGTATAGGTCAGGTGGCACGCCTGCGAAGCATCGGCGCGCGACCAGGAGGCTTTGCGGGCCGTCGCTCGAGGGACTGGGGCCAGCCGCAGCCCTAGTCATTCCCGGCTCTACCGTGTTGGCGCCGCTGCCCGCCGGGGCCGACGCCAACAGATCTACACAATATCCAAGCAATATGGTGTAGGAATTCAATAGTTTGCGAGCAAACAACTAAGAACTAGGGTTTATCTTAAACGTGGTCTAAAGCAGCTAGGGGTCGTCCAAGGCACTTATATAGGCGTCCGGGACGAGTTCTGGTCGAAAAATACAAGGAAAACCGACCTGAATAGATCTGGTCGAGACAGGACTGACATGTCCGGCCTGGGATCCGGTCAACTGGGGGTGACCGGACGGGCCGGTCGTGGTCCGGTCGACCGGGTGCTGCAACGGAAACGTCGCAGAAATCGTCCGGTTGGCGCCCAAGCGTCAACTGACCAGGGACCGGATGGGCCGGGGGTCTGCCGACCGGGTAATCGGCGCGGTCAGAGCCCGGCGACGGGCTGGACCGGGCTGATCTTCGTCTTCTCCTCTCGCGCATTCCTCCCGCTCCTCCCTCGCGCGTCCATGAGATATCTTCATGTCCAGCTCCATGTCCAGCTTCACGTCCATCTTCACGTCCAGCTGCTCCTCTCCTCCTCGTGCGATGCTCGTCTCTTGATACCTGATGATACACAAGTAATAGGACTTAGGCAGTATAAATTTCTCATCAATCAAAGTATCGTTTAGAAACAAGTTCACCTATTGTTTAAGTAGCTTCGCACGAGCTCGTGTCATTGGTCCAATCCTGACTTCATTGGACTTGAGCTTCACAGCAGGTTCATCTTCAGTTGGTAATGACGGAGGTAGTAGTGAGGTAGGGATGTCCTCATCATCTCCCCCCTTCAAAAGGCGTCGACCCCGACGCTCCAAGGTCTTCTCCGTCATATGGTGTCAAATCAGCAACATTGAAAGAATTACTGACACCAAACTCATCCTCTGGAAGATCTATCGAGTATGCATTATCATTGATCTTGGCAAGCACTTTGTAAGGACCATCACCACGAGGCTTCAACTTAGACTTTCTCAGCTTCGGGAATCTATCCTTGCGAAAATGTACCCAGACCAAATCACCAGGCTTGAACAACATCTTTTTCGCTTCTTATTCATCCTTGCAGCATTGCTCTTGCCTTTCTTCTCAATCAACTCTTTAGTCTTCTCATGAATCTTCTTCACATAATCTGCCCTCTTTGATGCCTCCATATTAACTCTCTCATGTATGGGCAAAGGCAACAAGTCAAGTGGAGTAATGGGTTTGAAACCATACACCACTTCAAAAGGACATAGCTCTGTGGTAGAATGTACCGCCCTGTTGTAAGCAAACTCCACATGCGGCAAACACTCTTCCCACTCCTTCAGGTTCTTCTTGATCATGGATCTCAACAGTTGTGACAATGTTCTATTCACCACTTCAGTTTGACCATCAGTTTGGGGATGACAAGTAGTGTGAACAGCACTTCGTCCCCAGCTTTCTCCAAAGCGTCTTCCAGTAGCTCATAAACTTCACGTCACGATCGAAACAATAGTCTTTGGGACTCCATGTAGACGTACAATCTCCCTGAAAAACAGGTTAGCAATATGCGACGCATTGTCGCTCTTGTGGCGGCAATAAAATGTGACATCTTAGAGAATCTATCCACTACCACAAATATAGAATCATGGCCTCTTTTAGTACGCGGCAAACCCAACACAAAATCCATACTAATATCCTCCCATGGTGTAGTAGGTGCCGGTAAAGGAGTATACAAACCGTGAGGCTTCAGCTTGGACTTGGACTTGTTGCAAGTAATGCATCTCCTCACATATCGATCCACGTCCCGCCTCATCTTTGGCCAATAAAAGTGGTCAGCTAGCATGAGTAGCGTCTTCTCACGCCCAAAGTGACCCATCAAACCTCCAGCATGTGATTCCTGCAATAAGAGCAAACGCACAGACGATTCTGGAACACATAGTTTGTTAGCCCTAAACAAGAAACCATCATGTATGTGATATTTTTCCCATGCTTTACCAAGAGCACATAAGCGATATGGTTCAGCAAAATCATGATCAGTGGCATACAAATCACATAGTATCTCTAAACCAGGAATTTTAACATCAAGTTGAGTTAATAGCATATTCTTCCTAGATAGAGCATCAACAACAATATTATCTTTCCCTTCTTATGCTTAATAATGTATGGAAAAGACTCAATAAACTCAACCCACTTAGCTATACGCTTATGCAAAATAGATTGGGCTTTCAGGTATTTCAAAGCTTCATGATCAAAATGTATGATAAACTCTTTTGGCCACAAGTAATGTTGCCAAACCTCAAGAACTCTAATTAAAGCATACAATTCTTTATCATATATAGGATAGTTCAACTTAGCACCAGAAAGTTTCTCAGAAAAATATGCAATTGGGCGACCATCTTGCATCAACACACCACCAATTCCAATACCACTAGCATCACATTCAATCTCAAATTGCTTATTGAAATCAGGAAGTGCAAGCAACGGTGCAGAAGTTAACAATCTCTTAAGTTCATCAAAAGCATGATCTTGGGCTGCGCCCACTCAAAAACAACACCCTTTTTAGTCAAATCATTCAAAGGTGCAGCAATTGTACTAAAGTTGGGCACAAATCTACGATAAAACCCAGCTAGACCATGAAAACTTCTTACTTGACTCACATTCATGGGAGTAGGCCAATTTTGAATAGCTTCAATTTTAGACACATCTACTTCTACTCCATGCTTAGAGACAACATAACCCAGAAATATGACCTTGTCTTTGCAAAATGTGCACTTCTCAAGATTACCATAGAGTTGATTATCACACAACACTTGCAAAACATGTCTAATATGTATAGTATGATCAGATTCATTGCGGCTGTAGATTAATATATCATCAAAATACACAACCACAAATTTGCCAATAAATGCACGCAAAACATGGTTCATCAGTCTCATGAAAGTGCTAGGTGCATTAGTCAAACCAAAAGGCATTACTAACCACTCATATAAACCAAATTTTGTTTTAAAGGCTGTTTTCCACTCATCCCCTTCTTTCATCCTAATTTGATGATAGCCACTACGCAAATCAATTTTAGAGAACACAGCAGCACCACTCAATTCATCTAGCATATCCTCTAAACGGGGAATAGGATGACGATATCGAATAGTAATGTTGTTTATAGCTCTACAATCTACGCACATACGCCAAGTATCATCTTTCTTAGGAACTAGAATAACAGGAACAGCACAAGGACTAAGGCTTATGCGAATATAACCTTTGTCGAGTAGCGCTTGTACTTGCTTCTGTATCTCCTTCGTCTCTTCGGGATTAGTGCGATATGGCGCCCTATTGGGCAGCGATGCTCCGGGAATCAAGTCAATTTGATGCTCAATACCTCGCAATGGTGGTAGTCCTGCGGGTACCTCCTCCGGAAACACGCCGAATTCTTGCAAAACATTAGAAACACCAAGAGGAAGAGGGGTCATGTCGTTAGAAACCAAAACCGTACCCCCGTACAAAAGCACAAGAGGCATGGCCGTAGGATCCTCGCTAAATTCTCTCATGTCTTCTTTGGTGGCTAATGAGACTAAGGAATTCACTCTCTCACTTTTCGTTATATCACTCACGACATTACAATTCTCTCGCCTATCTAGAGGTGCATCCTCCAAATTTACTTCAATCTTCTGACGAGACTCATTGACAATTTGTTGTGGTGACATAGGCTGTAAGTTAATTTTCTTGCCCTTGTACTCCAAGTGATATGTATTGGCACGGCCATTGTGTTGCACAGAACGGTCATAGAGCCAAGGCCGACCCAATAAGAGGTGACAAACCGTCATAGGAACCACATCAAAATCAATGCAATCCTTATACGGTCCAATCGCAAACTCAACACGCACCATGTGGTTTACCTTCATCTCACCATTGTCGCTCAACCACTGAATATAATATGGATGCGGGTGCGGTAGATACTTCAACTTCAACTTGGTACATAACTCCTTGCTTGCTAAATTGCGGCAACTCCCGCCATCAATAATGACCTTGCAAGCCTTGTCAGGACCAACTAAAGCTTTGGTTTGGAACAAATTGCAGCGCTGAGTAGATGCACTAGGCAACACATTAAGAGCACGCTGCGACACAACAATGGTGCGAGCATCAGAAGGATATGCATCTTCACCATCAGTGTCATAGTCATCATTGTCTGGAGCATTTGGATCAACATCATCTCCAGTCTCATACTCATTGTCCTCATTGATAAACATGACTTTGCGGTTAGGACAATCTCTCTTGAAGTGACCCTTGCCACCACATGTATGGCAAAGCATATCGCGGTTGCGCGTTGTAGACACACTAGAACCACTCGTACTTGCAGCAGATTCGGACTTCTTTGCATTAGATACATTGGAGACCGGTTTGCTAGGCGGAGTAGAGAAAAGCGCGTCGAAGGCGGCGCTGTAGAGGACGCGCGGGGTGTAAAACGCCCAGCTCCCGTAGCACGTCCCTTAACCTTTGCTTCTTCAAACTGTGATTCAGCTTCTCTGGCATGATGTAACAATTGATTCATATTGGTGTAGGTGTAATGACGAACAATGCCTTTAACATCATACTTCAATCCATTCAGAAAACGCTGCATTGTCATCTCTAGAGACTCACGGACACGACCACGCTGCATAAGCATCTCCATCTCCATGTAGTACTCATCAACAGTCTTTACACCTTGCCTCAATAGTGTTAGCTTATCAAATATGTTCCGCATGTAATTTGTAGGCACAAAACGAGAAGTCATTGCCTCTTTCATAGCACGCCATGTACGGATAGGTTGTGCACCATCTTCATCGAGGTTACGAACCAAAGAATCCCACCAACGCAATGCATAACCATCAAATTCAGAAGACGCAAGCTTGATCTTCCTATCTTCAGAGTAGTGTGGATGTAGGCTCCATAATTTCTCAATCTTGAGTTCCCAAGTGAGGTATTCTTCAACATCAGCTCCTCCTTCAAACTTGGGTATGGAAAACTTAGGCTTACCCAATCCATCTTCTTCATCTTGTCCACGACCATTGCGGCCAAGTGGAACCCAGCCACGAGGACGATGACCACGAGGCGCACCACGAGCATTGTGTGCGTCATCTTCAAGCTCAGGATCTTCATCATCTTCTTGTTGTTGTTGTTGTTGTACAGTCAAGTTCTCAATAGCGAGACGCATATCCGCAATATTGCGCTGTATATCTGTCATTTGATCAGACAATCCCGTGACGGTGACATTAGTAGCATCCAATGTTTGTTTGATCTCGTCAACTGTATTCTTAAGCTCATCATCCTTAGTGCGGAATTCACGTCGCATCTCATTACGAAGAGCTTCATACTCCCTCCATGTGATGATATCTGCCGAATTCTTGTTTTCCTGGTTAACAATCTTATTATCACTAGCAGACATGATTAGTAGGTTAGTGCACTAAATCAAAAATATATGGTGGTACTCTCACAACTCACTCAAAATTGATAAGAAAAGGAAATCTTACCGTTCCAAAGTAAATTAGTGTTGCTTACCACTTGTAGTAACAACTAGTGCACGGATGTAGCGAAGCGAATATCAATGGTATAAGAACAATCACACGACAAAGCAGGGTATATGTGGGGCTGTAGGTAGGCTACCTATTTGCACCAATAACAAGCTCTAGCGCTGACCGTAGACAACCAAAGATACTCACACAAGGCGATATAATGGGACAATGCAACTATATGGAGGAAAGGTTGCAATGCACAAGAGAGACGCTAGCAAAGCTCAATGAGACAGGCACAAGATTGCTCAACTACGGATGCAGTAAAGAAAACTTAGGCCTTTCACTTGATTTCAACTAGCACACACTTTTCTTTTTGTATTTTCTTTTTGTAACACACGCAGCTATGTAGCTCTTTTTGCTTCTTTTTAATTTTCTTTTTTTTTGATTTTATGACTCAACTCCTTGATAACACGGCCAACAAGATATGCAAAGCACCAAAACCCTAATGAGCAGCCTGTCGAGCGGTAAAACTAGTCTCTTCTGGGGAAGTTCCTAGTCACGTATATCGAAAGGTTGTGTCTATGGTTGGGAACAAGCACACTGTACGCTATGTGGACTCGGAGTAACAAAACTGACACTAGAAGATAAACTAGATAATAGAGAAAAACACAAACCCTAACAATTCTACTAGAAGAAAGATAAAGGTACGCAAAAACAACTACGAAAAGCAACTAAAACTCGAAATTAGTGCAAGCTATGGCTATGGCAAACCCTAACCCTAATTTTTTTTTGGCTTTTTCTGGATAGGAAAACACTCACAACTCAACTATGGGGTGGATTGTGGATGGCTTACCGAGGAAAACTGGAAATCTGATACCAAGATGATAAGGGGTGGCCCGATCTTCTCAGTAAGCAACGATGGTGATGATGATCACGGGATGATAGCAGCGGAGGTACACGACGATGTAGTGGAAGATAACTTGTATGACGCAACGAGATCTCTCGATTGGTCCCTGTCGCCAATGCAACAGCTCTCAACCCTGCAAGATATTCGCAACTCCACACACTTGCGCACGTAGCCGCCGACCACGAAGCGGTAAGTTGCAACCGTCTAATTCCCAATGGAACACAACAGATCACACAAGACTTAAACAGGATCTACACAATATCCAAGCAATATGGTGTAGGGAATTCAATAGTTTTGAAGAGCAAACAACTAAGAACTAGGGTTTATCTTAAACGTGGTCTAAAGCAGCTAGGGGTCGTCCAAGGCACTTATATAGGCGCCCGGGACGAGTTCTGGTCGAAAAATACAAGGACAAACCGACCCAGAATAGATCTGGTCAAGATGACGGACATGTCCGGTCCTGGGATCCCACAACTGGCTGGTGACCGGACGGCCGGTCTGTGGTCCGGTCGACGGTGCTGCAACCGGAAACGTCGCAGAAATCGTCCGGTTGGCGCCCGACGAGGCAGCACAACCGGACCAGGGACCGGATGGCCGGCCAGTCTGGTCGATCGGGTTCAGAACCGGCGGTCGGAGTCGTCGACGGTGGCTGGACCGGGCTGATCTTCGTCTTCTCCTCTCGCGCATTCCTCCCGCTCCCCCTCGCGCGTCCATGAGATATCTTCATGTCCAGCTCCATGTCCAGCTTCACGTCCATCTTCACGTCCAGCTGCTCCTCTCCTCCTCGTGCGATGCTCTCTCTTGATACCTGATGATACACAAGTAATAGGACTTAGGCAATATAAAGTTCTCATCAATCAAAGTATCGTTTAGAAACAAGTTCACCTGTTGTTTAAGTAGCTTCGCACGAGCTCGTGTCATTGGTCCAATCCTGACTTCATTGGACTTGAGCTTCACAGCAGGTTCATCTTCAGTTGGTAATGACGGAGGTAGTAGTGAGGTAGGGATGTCCTCATCACAGGCATTAAGCCATCACCAAGAAGACCAAATTTTGATAATTCTGATGTCGAAGAACCTGAGCGATCATTTGCTACACTAGTTTGAAGAACACGCAAAGATGGCCTGAACCGAAGAGAGTTGCGCTGAGCCACTTCCAAGATTTCCTCTTTAGAACTCCAATAAGGACGTTCAGACTGAGAAGTCCCATTGATCTGCGGATGAACCCCTCGATAGAGAGAGAAATGGCAAACGAAATCCGGCCAAATCCGATCCTTAAGGCCATAGATAAAATGCCCAACTTTATTCAAGGCCACAGAAAACCTAAAACGCCGATCACTTAATTGATAAACCCTGAAAATAGTGTGATCACCACCAAGGCAACATTGTAGAGCAACAGCGACAGATTCCTTAGACAATGGGAAAGACGCCGAGGAGAACGATACAACTAAGAAGAATTCCTTCGCGGATGGGGAGGGAGAGAAATGAACCGAGGATCCAAACCTTCGCCGGATGAGATCTGCAAGTGCCAATCCAGGGGAGAAATCCCAATGGAGTAGCCCGTCCATGGAGACCTTTGTGAACTGTTCAAGACATACCTATTGTTTGAAAGCTCATTCTTTTCTTCCATTTGATGTGCTCCTTGGAAACTCGCGAGGATCTCTTTCCCGCGAAAATATTGGGAAAATAGAAGCAAATAGGATCACTGATAAAACACGAAAGGATAAACGAAAAATATTTTTGGAATTGTGTGAAAGAGATATTAGAGAATAGAAAATCAGAAACAAAGACACGGCTAGCAAACCCGAACAAAAACAAACAAAAGAAATAAAAACAAAGTGTTGGGATGAAGCCAACATGAATCATGAGATGCAATACAACCTCTAAGTTCTTACAAAAATAAAATGACGCCACCTCTTGATGTAGAAGTGCCAACAGCCTCCCCAAGCTTAGGCTTTTCCAAGCCAGCTGGGTTAGATCATTGCGGCGGAGGATAGTTCTGGTGGTCCTAAATCTGGCTTCAGTTAGTGACGTGCTCCGACAAGTTGTGCATTGCATCACATAACGAATTGGCAAGGTTTTTCACGTTGTCGATGGAGCCTCCAAGCAAGTAGATGTCGTTATACGTGATTTAGCGGTTTGGTGTCATCACCTCTTGTTTTGGTTCCCGTGCTTCCTCTTCAACTCCATGTTCTTCTGGTTCCTAGAGTTCAGGTTCAATCTCCACTTGTTTCTCCAGTTCAACATAATGCAATCATCGATCCTCGAGGAAAAGCAACGAGGAATAGGCACCTTGCTCCAGGGATATGAACAACATAAATACCTTGTTTCTTAAATACCATGACAACAACTCTAAGAATGCGAAGTGTAATTCGTCTCTCACCATGCGGAGGTTGAAGGTTACCTATGTTGAGAACGAGGACGGTGACGAGAACGGCTGCCATACCTCCGCAAGCGATGTCCATGCGGGTTTGATGAGCTTGACGGTCCAACTACCATGTCAATGAATATGAGCTACTTGCAACGGCAAGCACTGCATACTTGACATTTCCTAGTCAATGTGATACCACTATTAGATCACCTATTGTAGGGAAAAGGAAGTTGGAACAATGAGTTTGCCCAATACAAGCCTCGTCGGAGGCCACCTGTACACAAGTCTGAGCTTGACACATACTTAGAAGAAGCATGTGAGAAGCACACCGCTTACTTTTATGTCTTGAGTTGTGGAAGAGGCATGCTAAATCTTTTCCTATATTGCTGTGACTTTCTTGCAGTTCCTCTACGCATTGTGGCATCGGAATCAACTTTTAGTTGTGGTGGTAAGATACTTGTGTTAATATGCTAGGATCATCTAGGGTAGATCTAATGCGGGTACAACTATCTCTGTAAAATGATCTGACTATGTACTGAGAGAGATAGAGAGATCGAGAGTGGGCAGATGGTTACCTTCTCCCTTAGAGGATGAACCATTGGACATCGACATGGTGGTGACGACGGTGGCATGGGTGAGGTTGTGGCGGTGGCGGAGCTTCCCGTCGGTGCAGCGCTAAACCCTAGATTGGATTGGTTTGTCGGTGGGGCGTACGGCAACGCGGTGAACCTCGTACTGCGAGCCGTCAGCCCCCACCTCTCTTTATAGCGCTGGCGACAGGGGCCCACCAACCATAACGGGTTGGGCTCCCCCGATCAGGGCGCAGGTCAAAAGGGGCCCGGTGGGCCGATGGGCCCACTCGGGAGGGATCAATCTAATATTCTCCCCCTTGATCTCAACTTTGCTTTTAACTTTATACTTTCACTTTATTCGTTTCATTTTGGTTCAGCCCATAGGGCATGTTTCATTGTCACAGCTCTATTGCCGATAGAATCAGACAACCACAATACACTTCTCTGTTTTGAAACAAATTCTTTTGCTTTTGGGCCTCTTATGATCCATGATAGGTAAGACTTTCCCTTAAACCCATGCCGGCTACGTGCTCCTTGAACACGCTGGGTGGTAAGCCTTTCGTTAGCGGATCCGCAAGCATATCTTTTGTCCTTATATGCTCGAGACTTATAGTTTGATCATGGACCTTGTGTTTCACAACATAATACTTAACCTGAATTGGTGTCGTAGCATCACTCGACTTGTTGTTGTGAGTATAAAATACTGCAGGCTCATTGTCGCAGTACATCTTTAGTAGTTTGTCAATACAATCTACCACTTTCAAGTCGGGTATAATATTATTTAACCATAATGCATGCCCCGTGGCTTCATAACATGGTATAAATTCTGCATACATCGTGGATGATGCAACTATTATCTGTTTGAAGCTTCTCCACGAAATAACTCCCCTTGCAAGGGTGAATACATATTCAGATGTGGATTTTCTATCATCTTTGTCCCCCGCAAAATCTGCATCTGAATACCCTCTTATTTCTAGGGAATCAGATCTTCTGTATGTTAGCATGTAGTTCTTTGTGCCTTTCACATAACACAATGCCTTCTTTACCATTTTCCAGTGTTCAAAACCTGGATTTTTTTGATATCTACCGAGTGCTCCGGTGATAAATGCTAAGTCAGGGCGAGTGCGCACTTGTGTAGGCTTCCAATGGCCGAAGCATATGGAACCGCTTTCATTTGATCGAGCTCGTATTGATTTTGGGGACTTTGATGTTTCCCAAAACTGTCGCCCTTGACTATAGGGGCAGGTGTGGTACTGCACTTATGCATATTATACTTAGTTAGAATCTTTTTTAAATAAGCCTTTTGCAATAGTCCTAATACTTCACTATTCCTATCTCGGTGAATTTCTATGCCCAAAACATATGACGCTGCACCAAGATCTTTCATATCAAAATTTGAGGACAATAACTTCTTTGTCTCTTGTAGTAGAAGAACATCACTGCTGGCAAGCAGAATATCATCCACATACAAGATTAGGAAAATATATTTCCCACTTTTAAACTTTGCATAAACGCAATTGTCCTCAATATTTTCTTTAAATCCAAATCTCTTAATTGTTTCATTAAACTTTAGATACCACTGTCTGGAGGCTTGCTTTAATCCATAAATGGATTTCTTTAGGCGGCATCCCATTTCTTCCTTGCCTTCCATGATAAAACCCTTAGGTTGTTTCATGTAGACATTTTCTTCTAAATCCCCGTTTAGAAATGTTGTATTTACATCCATTTGATGCAACTCTAAATCAAAATGTGCAACTAAATAAAGTATGTGCTATGTTCAGCACACAAAAGATCTCAAGTTTTAAGTTTAAACCTAACTCAAAATAAGCCATAGAAAATTCCCTCTTACCTCATGATCTATCTACCTGTTCAGATGGCACCCCCAAATCGCAACGCAAACCAAGATGCGCTGATGCAGATGCTGCAGCTCATGATGGAAGACAGAGAGGCTGAACGCGCTGAAAGGCAGGCCAATATCACTGCTCTGCAACAGCTAGCTCAGAACAATCAAGGCCGTGGAAACCACGATCACCCTGGGTCAAAGCTGAAGAATTTCCAAAACACCAACCCTCCAATGTTCAGCAAGACTGAAGAACCACTTGATGCTGATGACTGGCTTCAGACAATAGAGAACAACCTTGAAGTTGCGGGAGTTGAAGCCAGAAAAGTATTTGCCACCCACTACCTGTCAGGACCTGCAAGAGCCTGGTGGACTAGTGCTCGTGCAATGAATGCGGGACAGATGATGACATGGGAAGATTTCAAGCTGAAGTTCAGCAAGTACCATGTGCCCCAAGGATTAATCAAGAAAATGAGAGACGAGTTCCGTGAACTCAAGCAAGGAAGAATGTCCGTGGTGGAATACCGCGACAGGTTTCTCACTCTGTCAAGGTACGCCCCGGACGAGACCGACACAAATGAGAAAAGAAAGGAAAGATTCCTGAACGGACTGCACGACGAGATGCAAACGGTGTTAGTGAATATTCCGTTCGCTGACCTCGAAGCCCTCGTGGACTCAGCCATACAGATGGAAGGAAAGCTGCATCAGGCCAATGAGAACCAGCGCGCAGAATGATGAACCAGAGTGGACCCCACCATACCCAGAAGCACCGCAATAACTCCTCTGGAGGATTCACCCCCGAAACAACAGGCCACCTGCGCAGACTTATCGCCCCAACTACAGCAACAACCACGGAGGACCCCGAAGCCCGGAGGCAACAACAATAACAACAATAACCACAACAGCCACAACAACAATGGGAACAACACCAACACCAACACTGGCCCGAGAACTGGAAGCAATGCCATCCCCGTCGCCCCGAAGGACAAGTCCACTGTAAACTGCTATGAATGTGGAGTTGTGGGCCACTATTCCAAGGAATGTCCCAAGAAGCTTGCCAAGATTGCCGCCAACACCGCTGCACCTGCCCAGCAGCAACAGCGCGCCGCAGTAGAAGGAACCAGAACAACAACAACGGTCGCTTCTACCACATGACTGCCATCGAAGCCCGAAGCACCCGGACTCGACAAGTATGCCTTCCGCTAATCAAAATGCTCAATCTCTCTTAGGAACCTAACTCCTCTTAAAATCTCGGGACGAGATTTGTTTAAGGGGGAAGGGTTTGTAACATCCCAGAAATTCAAAACAAAATAAATAAATTCCCCTAGTTCCAAATTTTGGAACCAACAAAAACTTTTATTAAATTAAGATTGGTACATAATAATCTTGCTTAATTCTTGTGCTATTGCCATGATTGCTTGTTATTAGTATTTGAAATAATCTTAAACCCTAAAAACTCACCCCTCTTCTCACCATCCTAGTTAAAATAAAATAAAAGGAAATTAAATGAGAAAAAGGCATATGTGACTATGGCTATAATTATAAATCTTTACCCTAGACCTTTCCACTTTAATTAAAGGATTGGAAAAGCTTTATAAACCTTATATAGTATTTCTTAAATCATTTCCAAGTTGAAACCAAAGAAATTAAAAAGGAAACTAAAAATGCCATAGAGGCATATGAGAGTAAAATAGCAAATATAGGAATTCCAGAAAATTGACCCTAGGACTTGTTATGAATGGTTGGATCACCTCCATATACCATTTCAACACTCAACAAAACCAATTGGGTCAAACCAAGTCAAATTAAAAATCAAATGCAATATATGCATAGAAGCCTATGTGACACATAGCCAATTCACTAAACCTTGACCTATGACTTCAAACCTTGACCAAATGGTGTGAAACCATCTCTAAACCTAATATAACACTAAATGGACCCTAACCCATGTCCAAGTGAAGCAAGATCAACCATTTACAAGTTTAGTAAAATGTGACACCTCATCTTTTATGTATTAAGGCCAAATTTACAAATCTTTGAACAAGACCATTTGAATTGGTTTCAATGCTCTTAAAATGCTTCTAAACTAATAAGAACCACATTAGAGTCAACAAAAGTCAAATCAAAAGGAGAGAATTCAAATGGTGAGATAATTCCATTTTTAACTCACATACACATAACCCAATTTTGCAAATCTTCACCCAAGGCCACCATGGCCTGATCTATGGTTTGTAAAACTCTTATATATGATAAACAAACACACTTGCATCAAAGAAACCAAATTCAAATCAAATCAAAATATCAAAATCAACATACATGTGATAATGGTCATTTGGCCATTTTATAAAATGTTCCCCACTTTACTCCTCTAACTTTGACTTTTCTTCAACCAAACTTGGTCAACCAATGCCATGTCATCCAAGACCATGTCAAGGTCTACAACTTTCATGTTGACCATCAGGGTTAAAGTTGACCAGGTTGACCAGTAGAGATTTGACAAGTGGAGACTTTGAAGCTATGTGAAGATAACCCACTTTTTGTATTGTTGCAAATCTTCACCAAATTGAACCCCATCACCACCAAACTGACCTATAATTAATATGTATGAGATCCACCAAAAAGAATTTCAAAATTTAAACAAAAGTTTCATGCGGCCATTTTGTCAAACACCTTGCAGGCAGACTTTGTGATTTGCAACACATGCTTTTACACACTGGATTTTCGACTAAATCTTGCCTGATCAGAGGTGATCATCACTCCCCTACCTTCCCTGCATCTCTACATGTACTACCCTGGCTGATTAAAGTGAGGACATGAGCACTTTGGCAACCATGCCGTGCACCATGCTCACCCACATACACTCGAGCGATCTGAGCCCCTACTCTCTCCTACACCTTGTCAATTAGCATCTCTGGTGCACAAGGACACTGCCTGTGCACGGCCGAGCCTCACCCTTGCACGCTAGAAGCCAGAACGCACGCGCCCAGTACCTCGCCACGGCGTGCCAGACACGCGGTGAGCGCGCCCAGACGACGCCCTGGACGCGCCAGTGCACGCCCTCGCCTGGACTCGCTCGACCTCCTCTCCCTCTCTCACCTGGCACGCATGATCACCACTACCCCAGCTACCTCCTAGACACCCTCCCTAGCTCGCGCACGCTCCCTGACCGTCGCCATGATCAACGTCCTGCCGCGCCGGTACTGCACGGACGCCATCATCGCCAGCTCGCCTCAGACCCCCTTTAGCCGTGCCGTCAAGCTCACTAGCACCCCTCGGATGACTGCAACGCTACGCGCCCCCTAGATTGCCCCTTCGCCGCTCCAGACGCCGGCGCCATGGACGACCTCCCACGGGCACCCGCAGCACCTCGACCCCCTATAAAAGGAGGCCGCTCCTGGACGATCACAACACACCAGCCGCCTCCCCTCTCTTCCCTGAGCCTCCTCGACATCTCTCCTCCCCACATTGCCCCCTCCACCGCCGGAATTTCACCGGAGTCCGCCGCTGCAGAAGCTCGACGAAGACGACGACTCCGAGCCTCCCCCGACCAACCACGGCCACCACTCGACTCCCTGTTCCACGCAGAGTCGTTTGCCCCCGTCGCCAGCCTGGGAGCCCCTGCATCGCCGTCGCCGGACCCTCCTGCAGCCTAGGGTTCCGTCGACTCGCCGGAGGAGGTACGCCGCTCGATCCCGTGAACGCCCCAGATAGCGCCACGTCGCCCCGCCAGTTGTCTGTAATTCAAACCAGCCCGTAGCGATACTGGGTCGGCCCACCTCCCTCTCCCGCTGCGCGACCCACCTAGTTTCCCGCCTAAAGCCCACAATTCAAACAAAAGCATTTCGAAATTAATTATTTCTTCTCAGATGCTGTTTTGAAAATTAAATAGGATAAAATCTACCAAACCAAATTGCACAAATTTTATATATTTGGAAAGCTCATGAAATTGTCTAAATAATGCCACTGGCCTCATGTCCAAATTCGAAATTAAATTTAAATGATAAAAATAACAAGGCAGGGCCTTTTCTGACTTCAAATAAATATTAGAAATTATCTATAAATGATTTTTAGTTGTTTCCAATTCTAATAAATCACATTTGACATAATCTAATTGTTTATGCAAAAATATAGCATAGTTGTTTTGCATGATCATGGACTAGAGTTAAAATAATGGCTATGGAGTCATTTCTAGTCCATTTAATACATACACATAGAATTATTTAAATAGTATGGGGGCTTCTCTCTCATTTAAACTGTGATCTTAAGTAATTCAATTAGAGGTACTGACCTTGGTCAAGTAAGTCTCATGCTTAGTTACTTATAGATTTTAAATCATTTAGAGGATAGTTTAACTTATATGAGGTATAGTTTCTCACTTAAATCATTAGTCCAAATAGTTCAATAAGAATTGATGACACATGTAGTAATAACCCATAGGTTTCTATTTGAAAATACTTAATCATTCTCATAAGTAGAATTTAAATATTTCAAACCTATTTATTAAATCATCTGAGATACTTTGGTCTCATTTAAATCTTGCCTCAACCAAATTAATATGAAGTAGACCCCATGGTAAGTTAAAACTCACCTTAGACTAAGTAATATTAGTAAACCATGGCAAGGGTTATTAAATGGGTATGAGGTGCTCACCTCATTTAAATCATCTTTCTCAAATAATATGAAGTAATGTGTTGACCTTTAATTTCCTAAGCTCATACTTGCTCCCTTATAAATCTTAAATCTAAATAATATTTAAATTTTCCAAAGATTAATTAATTCACATGAGATGATGAATATCATTTAACTTACTTTTCTCAAATACTAAGTGTGAAGTGTTGACCTTGGTCAACATGGGATCATCCCTGGTTATTTGAGAATATTAAATCCCCTCAATAGTAGTCCTTTAAATTAGTTACCACTATGTGTTAAATCATATGAGAAATATTCCTCTCATTTAAATCTTGTTCTCAAGTAATTCAATATGAAGTAGTGATCATGGTCTAGGTAACCTCATATTGAATTATTTGGTGACATTAAATCATTACCATGTTAGTATTAACTTGCATGAGGTATGGAACCTCATTTAAATCCTTGTGCACCAATGGTAAGTATGAAGAGGTTGACTTTAGTCAACCTAGGTCATATATTATTCATAAGAGCAATTAAATCTTAAGAAGATTCAATGAGAGGAAATTATTTTCTCACATACTAAAGAGAAACCCTAACTCCATTTTCAATGAGAGGAAATTATTTTCCTTTTTAAATAAGGAAACCCTAGCATGATCTTGTAATAAATGTTAAGTAGTGATGCTAGACCATTGTGTGAGCCACTAAGGCTAATTAAGAGTACTTAAGTATTGTTTGGTGATTGTATCCTCGTATTCGTTTATAGACGCTAGTACCGGAGACTACCAAGAGGAGGAAGTATTCTACCAAGAGGAAGAAGAAGAACACTTTGAGCACCTCACCAATCAAGGCAAGCTATTATTAATGCAAGCTATTACCCCGACAAGCAAGCTAATGTTCTTGCAAGCTAAAATTCTTGCAAGCTAGACTAATGCAAGCTGATAAACTTGCTAACCATCATGGTGCAAAACTCTACCAGAGCAAGGCATCATTACATTTTACTTTATGACCCTATCCCAAAGTTTTTACTTTACAAAGCTTTACTTGATTTTATTTATCAAAGTTACTTTTTGGTTTATGATTCAATTGGTTGAATTATAGAGTAGTACAAGAGAATCACCCTTAGCCTAGCAAGCTCCAAGATACTTAGCACCCCTCATGAAATAGCTGCTAGTGCTAATCAATCAAAAATTGGACTACTCTAGATGGGAACATGTGACTTTGAAATGAAGTTGAAACCTTGGAATGATGGTTCATTCCATTGAATGACTTTGAAGGTGAATATGACCAAGAGAAGATAGTGATTTTTGATATAAAACTGATGGTTGGGTTCGGATGCGATACCATTCCAATTTTGAAAGTACCCCCACAATACCCAACATGGGTAAGGGCTTAACTAGAAATTTATGTGCTTTAGTATGGGTTCCCTCTAAACAAGCGTCATTGGGGTTATGCCAAGGGCTGCCTCCAAAGAAATATGAGATGATATGAAATGACGTGATTGAGGTGAACTGTCCGGCCCAAGCCCTGTGCAGTTCCCAGGCTGACGGTGTGTCTTCACTGGGAGGCCAAGCTCATGGGGAGAGGTGCCTGTACTAGAGTATATAAGTGAAAGGTTATGGTTGGTAGTCCGCATACGGAGTATGATAAATCAGGGCCAGTTAACCCTGACGGATTATTGCAAATGTTGTGGCACAAGTGTACGACCTCTCAGAGTGTAGAACTATTCGAATAGCCGTGTCCACGGTTACAGACGATTGGAAAGGCCATATTGTTCCGTCATCAGACCATTTTCAAAAAAGGTGACATTTGACGGGTGACTTGAATTTGAAAGGTGAATGGTGATTCTGAATTGAATCACAACAGAGTTGTGGGAATGACACTAATGTTCCCACTTGAGTTAGTTTAGTGATTCAAGCATCTTTACTAAATGTTTATGAAATAAACTTGGCTTTATGCAAATAAACCTAGAGCTTAGTATCCCCTTACCACAATTGATAATGCTTACACTAGTATTAGTTTGTGAGTACTTTAAAAGTACTCATGGCTTTGTCCCTGGCTATTCAAATGGCCAGACTATGAAGGTGAACAGCAGTACGAGGAAGATGGACAGCAGGACGTCTACGACAACTAGGACCGCTCCGACGTCAAGCGTTGGCCTGTGGACTAGATAGTCCGTTACTACTTCGCTTCCGCTATTTGTGATGTTCGTTGATCAATAGATCAACTACTACTGTAATATTGGATCATGTGATCCCTCTTTGTAAGACGATTATGTGTTGTAATAAATGATGACTCTATGATATTCAACTATTATGTCTCGCAACAACAATATTCCTGGGATTGCGATGTACGGCATAATAGGCATCTGGACGTAAAATTCCGGGTGTTGACAAGTTGGTATCAGAGCCATTGTTTGACCTTAGGAGACCCTAGTTAGAATGGACGTTCGGAAAATGTTAGTTTCTAGAAACAAATGAAGTGGGTATTTGTAAAAAAACTTATTCATTTCTTCTCTATCAGATCTTCTTAAAAATCATAAACCATGCTCCTCCTTATAAATCCATTTAAAATTTTGCCACACTTGTACACCTCTCTAACTTACTCATCCATTTCACTTTCAGATGGAGCCCTACGTCCAGACGGAGACCTACGATCTGGAAAACGGAGGAAGTCTGGTGTTTGAGCGCGACTTGTACCTAGTGTCCGAGAAGCTCGAACGCCCACCTCCCCAGTTCCACGGAGTCCGGATCCACAACACCCGCTGGGGAACAGCAGTGGATGATCACCGCTGACTTGAAGGGAAGCTCGGAACCTCCCATCTCGGAGAGGATCCTTTTCTCCTTCAAGGCCTACAGCTGGGTGGACGGTCTTGCTCACGCCCTTCAGGAGGGACTTGCTCGGGTGTGCGGACAGAACATCGCCGCACTCCGGGGAAGCCGCTTCGCCCACTTCGCAAGGCACGACACCATGGGGGAACCCATGGCACTCTCTTCGCACCCGGTGCTCAAGATCCATGTGCAGCATTTGGACTTTATGCTTCATGAGACCCGGAAGGACCTGGAGCTGACACGTGTCCATGCCCACCGTGCCCAGATGGCTTTGGCTCATCATGCCGACGCCATCAGGCTACTCGCCAAGGACCGCCGGTCACTCCGCCTGCAACGCGCCAAGAATGTCGCTACTATCACACGTCTTCGCGAGAAGATTCGCACCTTGGAGGTGACTGTCCGGACCCAGCAGGACCAGATCCAGGAGATGGAGGAGGATGGAGAAGACATCCAAGGAGGCGATGACTTCCTGAGTGATGACAACGACTTTGAGGATGACGAGTTCACCGATGAGGAGGACTATGAGTTTCTGGAGTCTGCGGAGGATGGGATCATTCCCATCGATGTGGATGAAGACAATGAAGAATAGTTGCACTAGTTTCACTTACGTAGGTGTGAGTTGTATCCCGCACCATGTATCGTAGTTTATGGAAGGAGGGTTCTTAAAACCCTTAGTGCTTTAACTTGTAATATGTGATGTTCGTTGTGAATAAATAAAGTATGTGCTATGTTCAGCACACAAAAGATCTCAAGTTTTAAGTTTAAACCTAACTCAAAATAAGCCATAGAAAATTCCCTCTTACCTCATGATCTATCTACCTGTTCAGATGGCACCCCCAAATCGCAACGCAAACCAAGATGCGCTGATGCAGATGCTGCAGCTCATGATGGAAGACAGAGAGGCTGAACGCGCTGAAAGGCAGGCCAATATCACTGCTCTGCAACAGCTAGCTCAGAACAATCAAGGCCGTGGAAACCACGATCACCCTGGGTCAAAGCTGAAGAATTTCCAAAACACCAACCCTCCAATGTTCAGCAAGACTGAAGAACCACTTGATGCTGATGACTGGCTTCAGACAATAGAGAACAACCTTGAAGTTGCGGGAGTTGAAGCCGCAGAAAAAGTACTGTTTGCCACCCACTACCTGTCAGGACCTGCAAGAGCCTGGTGGACTAGTGCTCGTGCAATGAATGCGGGACAGATGATGACATGGGAAGATTTCAAGCTGAAGTTCAGCAAGTACCATGTGCCCCAAGGATTAATCAAGAAAATGAGAGACGAGTTCCGTGAACTCAAGCAAGGAAGAATGTCCATGGTGGAATACCGCGACAGGTTTCTCACTCTGTCAAGGTACGCCCCGGACGAGACCGACACAAATGAGAAAAGAAAGGAAAGATTCCTGAACGGACTGCACGACGAGATGCAAACGGTGTTAGTGAATATTCCGTTCGCCGACCTCGAAGCCCTCGTGGACTCAGCCATACAGATGGAAGGAAAGCTGCATTAGGACAATGAGAACCGCAAGCGCAGAATGATGAACCAGAGTGGACCCCACCATACCCAAGCACCGCAATAACTCCTCTGGAGGATTCACCCCAGAAACAACAGGCCACCTGCGCAGACTTATCGCCCCAACTACAGCAACAACCACGGAGGACCCCCGAAGCCCGAAGGCAACAACAATAACAACAATAACCACAACAGCCACAACAACAATGGGAACAACACCAACACCAACACTGGCCCGAGAACTGGAAGCAATGCCATCCCCGTCGCCCCGAAGGACAAGTCCACTGTAAACTGCTATGAATGTGGAGTTGTGGGCCACTATTCCAAAGAATGTCCCAAGAAGCTTGCCAAGATTGCTGCCAACACTGCCTGCCCAGCAACAACGCCGCTTCGCGGTAGAAGGAACCAGAACAACAACAACGGCCGCTTCTACCACATGACGGCCACTGAAGCCCAGGAAGCACCCCAGACCCTGACAAGTATGCCTTCCGCTAATCAAAATGCTCAATCTCTCTTAGGAACCTAACTCCTCTTAAAATCTCGGGACGAGATTTGTTTAAGGGGGAAGGGTTTGTAACATCCCAGAAATTCAAAACAAAATAAATAAATTCCCCTAGTTCCAAATTTTGGAACCAACAAAAACTTTTATTAAATTAAGATTGGTACATAATAATCTTGCTTAATTCTTGTGCTATTGCCATGATTGCTTGTTATTAGTATTTGAAATAATCTTAAACCCTAAAAACTCACCCCTCTTCTCACCATCCTAGTTAAAATAAAATAAAAGGAAATTAAATGAGAAAAAGGCATATGTGACTATGGCTATAATTATAAATCTTTACCCTAGACCTTTCCACTTTAATTAAAGGATTGGAAAAGCTTTATAAACCTTATATAGTATTTCTTAAATCATTTCCAAGTTGAAACCAAAGAAATTAAAAAGGAAACTAAAAATACCATAGAGGCATATGAGAGTAAAATAGCAAATATGGGAATTCAAGAAAATTGACCCTAGGACTTGTTATGAATGGTTGGATCACCTCCATATACCATTTCAACACTCAACAAAACCAATTGGGTCAAACCAAGTCAAATTAAAAATCAAATGCAATATATGCATAGAAGCCTATGTGACACATAGCCAATTCACTAAACCTTGACCTATGACTTCAAACCTTGACCAAATGGTGTGAAACCATCTCTAAACCTAATATAACACTAAATGGACCCTAACCCATGTCCAAGTGAAGCAAGATCAACCATTTACAAGTTTAGTAAAATGTGACACCTCATCTTTTATGTATTAAGGCCAAATTTACAAATCTTTGAACAAGACCATTTGAATTGGTTTCAATGCTCTTAAAATGCTTCTAAACTAATAAGAACCACATTAGAGTCAACAAAAGTCAAATCAAAAGGAGAGAATTCAAATGGTGAGATAATTCCATTTTTAACTCACATACACATAACCCAATTTTGCAAATCTTCACCCAAGGCCACCATGGCCTGATCTATGGTTTGTAAAACTCTTATATATGATAAACAAACACACTTGCATCAAAGAAACCAAATTCAAATCAAAGCAAAATCTCAAAATCAACATACATGTGATAATGGTCATTTGGCCATTTTATAAAATGTTCCCCACTTTACTCCTCTGACTTTGACTTTTCTTCAACCAAACTTGGTCAACGAATGCCATTTCATCCAAGACCATGTCAAGGTCTACAACTTTCATGTTGACCATCAGGGTTAAAGTTGACCAGGTTGACCAGTAGAGATTTGACAAGTGGAGACTTTGAAGCTATGTGAAGATAACCCACTTTTTGTATTGTTGCAAATCTTCACCAAATTGAACCCCATCACCACCAAACTGACCTATAATTAATATGTATGAGATCCACCAAAAAGAATTTCAAAATTCAAACAAAAGTTTCATGCGGCCATTTTGTCAAACACCTTGCAGGCAGACTTTGTGATTTGCAACACATGCTTTTACACACTGGATTTTCGACTAAATCTTGCCTGATCAGAGGTGATCATCACTCCCCTACCTTCCCTGCATCTCTACATGTACTACCCTGGCTGATTAAAGTGAGGACATGAGCACTTTGGCAACCATGCCGTGCACCATGCTCACCCACATACACTCGAGCGATCTGAGCCCCTACTCTCTCCTACACCTTGTCAATTAGCATCTCTGGTGCACAAGGACACTGCCTGTGCACGGCCGAGCCTCACCCTTGCACGCTAGAAGCCAGAACGCGCGCGCCCAGTACCTCGCCACGGCGTGCCAGACACGCGGTGAGCGCGCCCAGACGACGCCCTGGACGCGCCAGTGCACGCCCTCGCCTGGACTCGCTCGACCTCCTCTCCCTCTCTCATCTGGCACGAATGATCACCACTACCCCAGCTACCTCCTAGACACCCTCCCTAGCTCGCGCACGCTCCCTTACCGTCGCCATGATCAACGTCCTGCCGCGCCGGTACTGCACGGACGCCATCATCGCCAGCTCGCCTCAGACCCCCTTTAGCCGTGCCGTCAAGCTCACTAGCACCCCTCGGATGACTGCAACGCTACGCGCCCCCTAGATTGCCCCTTCGCCGCTCCAGACGCCGGCGCCATGGACGACCTCCACGGGCACCCGCAGCACCTCGACCCCCTATAAAAGGAGGCCGCTCTGGACATCACAACACACCAGCCACCTCCCCTCTCTTCCCTGAGCCTCCTCGACATCTCCTCCTCCACATTGCCCCTCCAGCCGGAATTTCACCGGAGTCCGCCGCTGCAGAAGCTCGACGAAGACGACGACTCCGAGCCTCCCCCGACCAACCACGGCCACCACTCGACTCCCTGTTCCACGCAGAGTCGTTTGCCCCCGTCGCCAGCCTGGGAGCGCCCCTGCATCGCCGTCGCCGGACCCTCCTGCAGCCTAGGGTTCCGTCGACTCGCCGGAGGAGGTACGCCGCTCGATCCCGTGAACGCCCCAGATAGCGCCACGTCGCCCCGCCAGTTGTCTGTAATTCAAACCAGCCCGTAGCGATACTGGGCCGGCCCACCTCCCTCTCCCACTGCGCAGCCCACTTAGTTTCCCGCCTAAAGCCCACAATTCAAACAAAAGCATTTCGAAATTAATTATTTCTTCTCAGATGCTGTTTTGAAAATTAAATAGGATAAAATCTACCAAACCAAATTGCACAAATTTTATATATTTGGAAAGCTCATGAAATTGTCTAAATAATGCCACTGGCCTCATGTCCAAATTCGAAATTAAATTTAAATGATAAAAATAACAAGGCAGGGCCTTTTCTGACTTCAAATAAATATTAGAAATTATCTATAAATGATTTTTAGTTGTTTCCAATTCTAATAAATCACATTTGACATAATCTAATTGTTTATGCAAAAATATAGCATAGTTGTTTTGCATGATCATGGACTAGAGTTAAAATAATGGCTATGGAGTCATTTCTAGTCCATTTAATACATACACATAGAATTATTTAAATAGTATGGGGGCTTCTCTCTCATTTAAACTGTGATCTTAAGTAATTCAATTAGAGGTACTGACCTTGGTCAAGTAAGTCTCATGCTTAGTTACTTATAGATTTTAAATCATTTAGAGGATAGTTTAACTTATATGAGGTATAGTTTCTCACTTAAATCATTAGTCCAAATAGTTCAATAAGAATTGATGACACATGTAGTAATAACCCATAGGTTTCTATTTGAAAATACTTAATCATTCTCATAAGTAGAATTTAAATATTTCAAACCTATTTATTAAATCATATGAGATACTTTGGTCTCATTTAAATCTTGCCTCAACCAAATTAATATGAAGTAGACCCCATGGTAAGTTAAAACTCACCTTAGACTAAGTAATATTAGTAAACCATGGCAAGGGTTATTAAATGGGTATGAGGTGCTCACCTCATTTAAATCATCTTTCTCAAATAATATGAAGTAATGTGTTGACCTTTAATTTCCTAAGCTCATACTTGCTCCCTTATAAATCTTAAATCTAAATAATATTTAAATTTTCCAAAGATTAATTAATTCACATGAGATGATGAATATCATTTAACTTACTTTTCTCAAATACTAAGTGTGAAGTGTTGACCTTGGTCAACATGGGATCATCCCTGGTTATTTGAGAATATTAAATCACCTCAATGGTAGTCCTTTAAATTAGTTACCACTATGTGTCAAATCATATGAGAAATATTCCTTTCATTTAAATCTTGTTCTCAAATAATTCAATATGAAGTAGTGAGCCTGGTCTAGGTAACCTCATATTGAATTATTTGGTGACATTAAATCATTACCATGTTAGTATTAAATTGCATGAGGTATGGAACCTCATTTAAATCCTTGTCTCAAATGGTAAGTATGAAGAGGTTGACTTTAGTCAACCTAGGTCATATATTATTCATAAGAGCAATTAAATCTTAAGAAGATTCAATGAGAGGAAATTATTTTCTCACATACTAAAGAGAAACCCTAACTCCATTTTCAATGAGAGGAAATTATTTTCCTTTTTAAATAAGGAAACCCTAGCATGATCTTGTAATAAATGTTAAGTAGTGATGCTAGACCATTGTGTGAGCCACTAAGGCTAATTAAGAGTACTTAAGTATTGTTTGGTGATTGTATCCTCGTATTCGTTTATAGACGCTAGTACCGGAGACTACCAAGAGGAGGAAGTATTCTACCAAGAGGAAGAAGAAGAACACTTTGATCACCTCACCAATCAAGGCAAGCTATTATTAATGCAAGCTATTACCCAAGCAAGCTAATGTTCTTGCAAGCTAATATTCTTGCAAGCTAGACTAATGCAAGCTGATAAACTTGCTAACCATCATGGTGCAAAGCTCTACCAGAGCAAGGCATCATTACATTTTACTTTATGAACCTATCCCAAAGTTTTTACTTTACAAAGCTTTACTTGATTTTATTTATCAAAGTTACTTTTTGGTTTATGATTCAATTGGTTGAATTATAGAGTAGTACAAGAGAATCACCCTTAGCCTAGCAAGCTCCAAGATACTTAGCACCCCTCATGAAATAGCTGCTAGTGCTAATCCATCAAAAATTGGACTACTCTAGATGGGAACATGTGACTTTGAAATGAAGTTGAAACCTTGGAATGATGGTTCATTCCATTGAATGACTTTGAAGGTGAATATGACCAAGAGAAGATAGTGATTTTTGATATAAAACTGATGGTTGGGTTCGGATGCGATACCATTCCAATTTTGAAAGTACCCCCACAATACCCAACATGGGTAAGGGCTTAACTAGAAATTTATGTGCTTTAGTATGGGTTCCCTCTAAACAAGCGTCATCGGGGTTATGCCAAGGGCTGCCTCCAAAGAAATATGAGATGATATGAAATGACGTGATTGAGGTGAACTGTCCGGCCCAAGCCCTGTGCAGTTCCCACAGTTGGTTCTTCACCGGGAGGCCAAGCTCATGGGGAGAGGTGCCTGTACTAGAGTATATAAGTGAAAGGTTATGGTTGGTAGTCCGCATACGGAGTATGATAAATCAGGGCCAGTTAACCCTGACGGGTTATTGCAAATGGTGTGGCACAAGTGTACGACCTCTGCAGAGTGTAGAACTATTCGAATAGCCGTGTCCATGGTTACGGACGATTGGAAAGGCCATACTGTTCCGTCATCAGACCATTTTCAAAAAAGGTGACATATGACGGGTGACTTGAATTTGAAAGGTGAATGGTGATTCTGAATTGAACCACAACAGAGTTGTGGGAATGACACTAATGTTCCCACTTGAGTTAGTTTAGTGATTCAAGCATCTTTACTAAATGTTTATGAAATAAACTTGGCTTTATGCAAATAAACCTAGAGCTTAGTATCCCCTTACCACAATTGATAATGCTTACACTAGTATTAGTTTGCGAGTACTTTAAAAGTACTCATGGCTTTGTCCCTGGCTATTCAAATGGCAGACTATGAAGGTGAACAGCAGTACGAGGAAGATGGACAGCAGGACGTCTACGACAACTAGGACCGCTCCGACGTCAAGCGTTGTCCTGTGGACTAGATAGTCCGTTACTACTTCGCTTCCGCTATTTGTGATGTTCGTTGATCAATAGATTAACTACTACTGTAATATTGGATCATGTGATCCCTCTTTGTAAGACGATTATGTGTTGTAATAAATGATGACTCTATGATATTCAACTATTATGTCTCGCAACAACAATATTCCTGGGATTGCGATGTACGGCATAATAGGCACCTGGACGTAAAATTCCGGGTGTTGACACCATGCTCCCCCTCATCATTTCGTCCTCTAAGAAGACAACATGTCTCGTTTCCACAAACTTTGTGTATTTCTCTGGACAGTAGAAACGATAACCTTTTGACTTTTCAGGATAGCCAATAAAATGGCAGCTGACTGTTTTGGTATCTAACTTTGCGATATTTGGATTAAATACTTTGGCCTCAGCAGGGCTCCCCCACACTTTCAGGTGGTTTAGAGAAGGCACTCTCCCTGTCCATAGCTCATACGGTGTTTTGGGCACCGATTTGCTTGGTACTCTGTTTAGAATGTGAATAGAGGTTTTTAACGCCTCAATCCACAATCCCAATGGTAGGGTGGAATAGCTCATCATACTGCGCACCATATCCATAAGGGTACGGTTGCGCCTTTCAGCTACCCCATTCTGCTGAGGTTCGCCCGGCATCGAGTACTGGACAACTATTCCAGTCTCCTGTAAGAACCTTGCAAAAGGTCTAGGTGACAAGGGATTAACTTGTCAATGCCTACAGATTGCAGACTAGGGTTTAGTTGGAAGTAGAGGGCAAGTAGATCTCGAGGGTTTCAGCCGGAAAAGTATTCGAATGTTAGAAAACTAGGGTTGTATTTGACAATGAATCGATCCTCTCTTCGTCCCTCGACTCCCCCTTATATAGGAGGTGGAGCCGAGGGTTTCGTGATACACAAGTTACAGAGTTCGGAAGACAATATGAGTCCATCCCGTAATAGTTACAAGTCAAGATTCCTAATACAATTCTATCTTTCCAAACTCTCCTAACTGGGCTTCCGAACCTCATAATCTTCGGGTCGTGGGCCTTCAGTAAAACCCCGGGTACCATCTTTGGCAGGCCCATTGGGGATGCCTATGTCACTAGGGACTTGGCCATATGGAGTATGTCGACCGTAGTACTCCCCTCCACGATCAGATCTGACTATCTTTATTCTTTTATCATGTTGATTTTCAACCTCAGATTTGAATATTTTAAATTTATCCAACGCTTCTGTTCTTTCTTTGATTGGATAAATATAACCATATCGGGAGTAATCATCCGTGAATGTTATGAACGAATCATAGCCATCCACACTTTTCACAGGAAATGGTCCACATATATCGGTGTGAATTATTTCTAGTGTTGCGGTGCTTCGATTTGCACCCTTTTTAATTTGCTTTACAAATTTTCCTTTAATGCAATCGATGCATTGTTCTATGTCTGAGAATTCTAATGGAGGAAGAATATCATTTTTAACGAGTCTTTCTATTCTCCCCCTCGAAATATGGCCTAAGCGACAGTGCCATAATTTCGATGATTCATCAGTTCTTTTTCTTTTCTTTCCTTCTTTTTCCGACGAGGGTATTTGTTCATTCACTTTACACACAGACAATACTTTTTCACGCAAGGACAATAAATAAAGCTCATCATGGAGTAAAGCAACCCCAACATAAGAATTATTACACCATATGGCACATTTGCCATGTCCAAAATAACATTGATAACTGTCTTTATCCAAACGTGAGACACTAATCAAATTTCTATGTAAGGAGGGAACAAATAAGACATCTTTAAGAAGAATAGTCAAGCCATCAGCTAGCTCCAAGAGGACGTCGCCAACAGCTTCAACTTCTGCTTGAATTCCATTCGCGACTTCAACGCATCCTTCGCCTCTTTTCGTAGTCCTCGTCGAATGGAATCCCTGTAAAGAATTTGCAACATGAACAGTTGCACCTGAGTCAATCCACCAAGTAGATTTCGAAAACTGTGTATACAGGGATTCATTTACAAAGGAAACTAAATTGTTACCTTTCTTTGCCATTAATTCTTTCAGCCAATCTGGGCAGTCTTTCTTGTAGTGCCCAGTCTTCTGACGGTGAAGACACTGATCTTTGTTCTCTGGTAATGGCCTGTGCTGGAACTTCTGATGCTGCATTGGGTCTTTTCCATATGGCTTGGAAGGAGAACCATTTTTTGCTTTGTGTGAAGGTCCTTTTCTTGTTGTCCTTCACATAATTTATGGAACCTCCATTCTGTGCCTTGAGTCTATCCTCCTCTTGCACACACATGGCAATGGTCTTTTCAATGTCCCATTTCTCAGGGTTCATGTTGTAATTGACAACAAAGTTGTCAAACTGTGATGGCAATGAAGCCATGACCAAGTGAACCAGAAGTGCAGGCTTCAGCTCCAGGTCAGCATCCATGGGCTTCAGCTTTGCAGCCAGGTTGCTCATCCTGAGGATGTGCTCCCTGATGCCATGTGCACCTCCAGTGTACTTTTATAGTCACCAGCTGCTTCAACAGCTGGGTTGCATATGTCTTTGAAGAACCAGTGAACTGGCTCTTTATCTTTTCTAAGTACTCCCCAACGGAAGCACACTCTGCAATTGAGTCCACGATGGCGTTCTCAATTGTATTATTTATAAATTGTTGGAGATATGCCCAAGAGGCAATAATAAAGTGGTTATTATAATATCTTTGTGTTTATGATAAATGTTTATATACCATGCTATAATTGTATTAACCGAAACATTGATACATGTGTGTTATGTAAACAACAAGGAGTCCCTAGTAAGCCTCTTGTATAACTAGCTTGTTGATTAATAGATGATCATGGTTTCGTGATCATGAACATTGGATGTTATTAATAACAAGGTTATGTCATTAGTTGAATGATATAATGGACACACACCCAAATGAGCGTAGCATAAGATCAAGTCATTAAGTTCATTTGCTATAAGCTTTCAATACATAGTTGTCTTAATCCTTCGACCATGAGATCATGTAAATCACTTACACCGAAAGGGTACTTTGATTACATCAAACGTCATTGCGTAAATGGGTGACAATAAAGGTGGGATTAAGTATCTGGAAAGTGTGAGTTGAGGCATATGGATCAACAGTGGGATTTGTCCATCCCGATGACGGATAGATATACTCTGGGCCCTCTCGGTGGAATGTCATCTGATTAGCTTGCAAGCATATGAATAGTTCATAAGAGATCACATACCACGGTACGAGTAAAGAGTACTTGTCGGTAACGAGGTTGAACAAGGTATGGAGATACCGATGATCAAACCTCGGACAAGTAAAATATCGCGAGACAAAGGGAATTGGCATCGTATGTAAATGGTTCAATCGATCACTAAGTCATTGTTGAATATGTGGGAGCCATTATGGATCTCCAGATCCCGCTATTGGTTATTGCTCGGAGAGGAGTCTCGACCATGTCTGCATAGTTCGCGAACCGTAGGGTGACGCGCTTAAGGTTCGACGTCGCATAAGTAGATTCAGAATATGAGTTGGAGTCCGAAGTTTTTGTTCGGAGTCTCGGATGGGATCCGGACATCACGAGGAGGTCCGAAATGTCCGGAGAATAAGATTCATATATGGGAAGTCAATTTCCGGGGTTCGGGAAAAAGTCCGGTGTTTTGACCGGAGCTTCTAGAAGGTTCTAGAGGGCCACCAGTGGGCCCACCACCCCGGGAGAGGCCACATAGGCGCCACATGGCATAGTGGGTCCTACCCACCATGACATGTGGGCCTAGGCCGGCCCCCCTTAGAGATAAGATCTATCTCTAGTTTAAATGGTTTAAATCTAGAGATAAGATCTATCTCCTAAAATAAATGGTTTAAATTAGGAGATAAGGGGGAAAACTTGGGGGAGGAGTTTGCCCCCCCATGTGGCCGGCCAAACAGGGTAGGTGGGCCCTAGGGGAAACCCTAGGCCGACCCCCCACCTATATAAAGAGGGGAGGGGGTGGCCGGCCAAGGCACCCCACCATTACCTCCTCCTCTGGCCGCCTCTCCCTCCACCATACGCTGTCCGGGCTTAGGCGAAGCCCTGCAGTTTTCTTCCTCCACCACCACCACCACGCCGTCGTGCTGCTGGACGTTGGAGGAGATCTACCACACCTCCGCTGCCCGCTGGAACGGGAGAGGAAGGAGCTTCATCGACACCGTACGCGCGACGAGTACGGAAGTGCTGCCGGATTGCACCACCGGGGACGATCGTCTACACCAACAACGAGATTAATCTCGTAGGCTTTGGAATCTTCGAGGGTTAGTCTCATCTCCATCTCGTTGCTTAGATCTAGTAGATTGGATCTTGGGTTTTCCATAGATTAGATCTGTTGGTTTTATTCGCTTTGCGGTAGGAAAATTTTGTTTTCTATGCAACGAACCCCATCAGTGGTATCAGAGCCACGTCTATGCATAGATCTGTTGCACGAGTAGAACACAATGGTTTGTGGGCGGTGATGCTTTTGTTGCTTTAGTTTGTGTACTTTGCTTCTTGCGGGATGGTGGGATGAAGCGGCCCGGGCTAACTTTACATGACCGCGTCTCATGAGACTTGCTCCACGCTTGACATGCAACTTGTATTGCATAAGTGGCTTTGCGGGTGTCTGTCTCTCCCACCATAGTGAAGATTGTAATTTGCACTTCTATTGTCAACACTAGTATCACCGTTGTGGTTCATGTTCGTAGGTAGATTGGATCTTACTCGAAAACCCTAAACCACGTAAAAGATGCAAACCAAATTAGAGGCGTCTAACTTGTTTTTGCAGGGTTTGGTGATGTGATATGGCCATAATGTGATGATGATTATATTTGATGTATGAGATGTTCATTGTTGTATTATGGCAACCGGCAGGAGCCTAATGGTTGTCTTTAATTTTTGTTAAAGACCTGCGTGTCTATTCATCATGTAATATCTTTATTTCAAGTAGTTGTTATAGTAGCTATAAGTGATGGACAACCATGAAGCGGCGCCACTGACCTTGACGCCATGCTGGTGATGATGGAGATCATGTCCGTGCTTTGGAGATGGAGATCAAAAGCACAAGAAGAAAGGCCATATCATATCACACATTATGAATTGCATGTGATGTTAATCCTTTTATGCATCTTATTTTGCTTAGATCGCGACGGTAGCATTATAAGATGACCCCTCTCACTAAATATCAAGATAATAAAGTGTTCATCCTTAGTATGCACCGTTACTAAGACTTGTCGTTTCGAAGCATCTCGTGATGATCGGGTGTGATAGACTCTACATGTGCATACAACGGGTGCAAGCCAGATTTGCACACGCGGATACTAAGGTTGCCTTGACGAGCCTAGCATGTACAAACATGGTCTCGGAACACGGGATACCGAAAGGTAGAGCATGAGTCATATGAATGATATGATGAACACTTTGAGTGTTCGCCTTTGAAGCTACATCTTTTCTCGTGAAGATCGGACTTGGTGTAGTGGATTTGGTTCGTGTAATCACTAAGACAATGCGAGGGATGTTGTTTTGAGTGGGAGTTCACCTAGTTAATTTAAGAATTAAAATTGAACTCTATTTATCATAAACTTAGTCTAAACTCTTTGCAAATATGTTGTAGATCATGGCGCCCCCCTCCATCAATTTTAATCAGTTCCTAGAGAAAGAAAAGCTTAAGGGCAATGGTAGCAACTTCACTGACTGGTTCCGTCATGTGAGGATTTTCCTCAATGGCGTAAGCATGCAATATGTGCTCGAAGCACCGCTAGGTCCCCCACCACCTCCTGCAGTATCCGAGGACATAAAGAATGTTTATGAGACTCGGGTAACTCGGTACTCCGAAGTTCAGTGTGCCATCCTGTGCAGTTTAGAGGCAGAGCTCCAAAAGCGTTTTGAGCACCACGACCCTTGTGATATGATGCGTGAGCTCAAACTTATCTTTGAAACTCATGCGGCCGTGGAGAGCTATGAGGCCTCGAAACAGTTCTTTAACTGCATGATGGAAGAGGGCAGCTCCGTTAGTGAGCACATGTTCGCAATGTCCGGACATGCGAAGAAGCTCAGTGACTTGGGGATTGTGATTCCTAACCAGCTGGGTATTCATCGTGTCCTCCAATCACTGCCACCAAGTTACAAGAACTTCGTGATGAACTACAACATGCAGAACATGAACAAAGAGTTACCTGAACTCTTCTCCATGCTGAAGTCTGCTGAAGTAGAAATAAAGAAGGAGAACCAAGTGTTGATGGTCAACAAGACCACCAGTTTCAAGAAGCAGGGCAAGCCTAACAAGGGCAACTTCAAGAAGGGCGGCAAGAAAGTTGCAGCGCCTCCTGAGAAGCCTAAGGCTGGTCCTAAGCCTGAGACTGTGTGCTACTACTGCCAGGGGAAGGGGCACTGGAAGCGGAATTGCACCAAATACTTGGCCGATCTGAAGAGCGGCCACGTCAAGAAGAAAGGTATATTTGATATACATGTTATAGATGTCTATCTTACTGGTTCTCGTAGTAGTGCCTGGGTATTTGATACTGGTTCGGTTGCTCACATTTGTAACTCGCAGGAACTGCGGAATAAACGAAGCCTGGCAAGGGACGAGGTGACGATGCGCGTTGGAAATGGATCCAAGGTCGATGTGATCGCCGTCGGCACGCTCCCCCTACATCTACCTTCGGGATTAGTTTTAAACCTTAATAATTGTTATTTGGTACCTGCGTTGAGCATGAACATTATATCTGGATCTTGTTTGATGCAAGACGGTTATTCGTTTAAGTCTGAGAATAATGGTTGTTCGATTTATATGAGTAATGTCTTTTATGGCCATGCACCTGAGATGAATGGTTTATTCTTGTTAAATCTCGATAGTAGTGATACACATGTTCATAACATTGATGCTAAGCGAATTAAATTGAATGATAATTCTACTTATATGTGGCACTGTCGTCTTGGTCATATTGGAGTGAAGCGCATGAAGAAACTCCATTCCGATGGACTTCTTGAGTCACTTGACTTTGAGTCACTTGACAGATGTGAAGCATGTCTAATGGGAAAAATGACTAAGACTCCATTTTCTGGCACAATGGAGCGAGCTACAGACTTATTGGAAATCATACATACCGATGTGTGCGGACCAATGAGTGTAGCATCGCGCGGTGGTTATCGTTATGTTCTAACCTTCACGGATGATCTGAGTAGATATGGGTATATTTACTTTATGAAACACAAGTCCGAGACTTTTGAGAAGTTCAAGGAATTCCAAAGTGAAGTAGAAAATCAACGTAACAAGAAGATTAAGTTTCTGCGTTCTGATCGCGGAGGCGAATATCTGAGTTATGAGTTTGGCATGCATTTAAAGAAATGCGGAATACTTTCACAATTGACACCGCCGGGAACACCACAGCGCAATGGTGTGTCCGAACGTCGTAATCGAACTCTTTTAGATATGGTTCGTTCTATGATGTCTCTTACCGATTTGCCACTATCGTTTTGGGGTTATGCTTTAGAGACAGCCGCATTCACTTTAAATAGGGCACCATCTAAATCCGTTGAAACGACACCGTATGAATTATGGTTTGGGAAGAAACCTAAGCTGTCGTTCCTTAAAGTTTGGGGTTGCGATGCTTATGTAAAGAAGTTACAACCTGACAAGCTAGAACCCAAAGCGGAGAAATGCGTCTTCATAGGATACCCTAAAGAAACAATTGGGTATACTTTCTATCACAGATCCGAAGGCAAAATCTTTGTTGCCAAGAACGGATCCTTTCTTGAGAAGGAGTTTCTCACTAAAGAAGTGACTGGAAGAAAAGTAGAACTCGACGAGGTTGATGAACCTTCTCTCATAGATCAGAGTAGCGCAGTGCCGGAAGAAGTTCCTGTGCAGCCTGCACCGATAGGAGAGGAAGCAAATGATGATGATCATGAAACTTCGAACGAGGAAGCTACTGAACCTCGCAGATCGACGAGGGAACGTACCACTCCTGATTGGTATGATCCCTGTCTGAATGTCATGATTGTGGACGACAATGATGAGGACCCTGCGACGTATGAAGAAGCGATGATGAGCCCAGATTCCAACAAATGGCAAGAAGCCATGAAATCCGAAATGGGATCCATGTATGATAACAAAGTATGGACTTTGGTAGACTTACCTGATAGCCGCAAGGCTGTCGAGAATAAATGGATCTTCAAGAGAAAAACAGATGCTGATGGTAATATTACTGTCTATAAAGCTCGACTTGTCGCAAAGGGTTTCCGACAAATTCAAGGAGTTGACTACGATGAGACTTTCTCACCTGTAGCGAAGCTAAAGTCTGTGAGGATTTTGTTAGCAATAGCTGCATTTTTCGATTATGAGATTTGGCAGATGGATGTCAAAACGGCGTTCCTTAATGGAGACATTGAGGAAGAGTTGTATATGGTACAACCCAAAGGTTTTGTTGATCCTAAAAATGCTGACAAGGTATGCAAACTTCAGCGTTCCATTTATGGACTGAAGCAAGCATCCCGGAGTTGGAACCTACGCTTTGATAGAGTGATCAAAGACTTTGGTTTTATACGGACTCATGGTGAGGCCTGTATTTACAAGAAAGTGAGTGGGAGCTCTGTAGCGTTCCTGATATTATATGTAGATGACATATTATTGATTGGGAATGATATAGAACTTTTAAGCAGCATTAAAGGTTATTTGAATAAGTCTTTTTCAATGAAAGACCTTGGTGAAGCAGCATACATTTTAGGCATCAAGATTTATAGAGATAGATCAAGACGCCTAATAGGCCTTTCACAAAGTACATATCTGGACAAGATTCTAAAGAAGTTTAGAATGGATGAAAGCAAGAAAGGGTTCTTGCCTATGTTGCCAGGTAAGGTCTTGAGTAAGACTCAAGGTCCGGCTACGGCAGATGAAAGAGAGAGGATGAGCAAGATCCCCTATGCTTCGGCAGTAGGCTCTATCATGTACGCCATGCTGTGTACTAGACCGGATATCGCACATGCTGTTAGTTTGACCAGCAGATATCAAAGTGATCCAGGGATGGAACACTGGACAGCGGTCAAGAATATCCTGAAGTACTTGAAAAGGACTAAGGATATGTTTCTTTGTTATGGCGGTGACCAAGAGCTCGTTGTAACCAGTTACACCGATGCAAGTTGGAACACCGACCCTGATGACTCTAAGTCTCAGTCTGGGTACGTGTTTATATTGAATGGTGCGGCAGTAAGCTGGAGCAAAGCAGTGCACGGTGGCGAAATCCTCAACAGAATCGGAATATATAGCGGCTTCAGAGGCTTCATCAGAAGCGGTATGGATGAAGAGGTTCATTGTTGAGCTTGGTGTGGTTCCTAGTGCATTGGACCCGCTAGTCATTTATTGTGACAACACGGGTGCCATCGCCAATGCAAAGGAACCAAGGTCACACAAGAAGCTGAAGCATATCAAGCTGCGTTTTCATTCGATTCGCGAGTACATCGAAGATGGTGAAGTAGAGATTTGCAAAGTACACACGGATCTGAATGTTGCAGATCCGTTGACTAAAGCTCTCCCAAGGGAAAAGTCATACGTCTCCAACGTATCGATAATTTCTTATGTTCCATGCTACTTTATTGATGATACCTACATGTTTTATGCACATTATATGTCGTATTTACGCATTTTCGGAACTAACCTATTAACAAGATGCCGAAGAGCCAGTTGTTGTTTTCTGCTGTTTTTGGTTTCAGAAATCCTAGTAAGGAAATATTCTCGGAATTGGACGAAATCACCGCCCGGGGTCCTATTTTTGCACGAAGCTTCGAGACCGAGGGGAGTCGAAGTGGGGCCACGAGGTGGCCAGGTGAGGCGGCGCGGCCCGGGCCCTGGCCGCGGCGTCTGGGCCCTCGTGCCGCCTCTTGCCCTTTCGCCTACTTATAGCCTCCGTCGCGAAACCCCAGTACGAGAGCCACGATACGGAAAACCTTCCGAGACGCCGCCGCCGCGAATCCCATCTCGGGGGATTCGGGAGATCGCCTCCGGCACCCTGCCGGAGAGGGGATTCATCTCCCGGAGGACTCTTCATCGCCATGATCGCCTCCGGAGTGATGAGTGAGTAGTTCACCCTGGACTATGGGTCCATAGCAGTAGCTAGATGGTCGTCTTCTCCTAATTGTGCTTCATTGTTGGATCTTGTGAGCTGCCTAACATGATCAAGATCATCTATCTGTAATACTATATGTTGTGTTTGTCGGGATCCGATGGATAGAGAATACTATGTTATGGTGATTATCAATCTATTGTTTATGTGTTGTTTATGATCTTGCATGCTCTCCGTTATTAGTAGAGGCTCTGGCCAAGTTTTTGCTCTTAACTCCAAGAGGGAGTATTTATGCTCGATAGTGGGTTCATGCCTTCATTGACACCTGGGACAGTGACAGAAAGTTCTAAGGTTGTGATGTGCTGTTGCCACTAGGGATAAAACATTGATTCTATGTCTAAGGATGTAGTTGTCGATTACATTACGCACCATACTTAATGCAATTGTCTGTTGCTTTGCAACTTAATACTGAATGGGGTTCGGATGATAACCTGAAGGTGGACTTTTTAGGCATAGATGCAGTTGGATGGCGGTCTATGTACTTTGTCGTAATGCCGGATTAAATCTCACTATATTTATCATATCATGTATATGCATTGTTATGCCCTTCTCTATTTGTCAATTGCCCGACTGTAATTTGTTCACCCAACATGCTTTTATCTTATGGGAGAGACACCTCTAGTGAACTGTGGACCCCGGTCCTATTCTTTACATAGCATACAATCTACTGCAATACTTGTTTTACTGTTTTCTTGCAAACAATCATCTTCCACACAATACGGTTAATCCTTTGTTACAGCAAGCCGGTGAGATTGACAACCTCACTGTTTCGTTGGGGCAAAGTACTTGGGTTGTGTTGTGCAGGTTCCACGTTGGCGCCGAATCCTGTTGTTGCGCCGCATCACATTTCGCCACCATCAACCTTCAACGTGCTTCTTGGCTCCTCCTGGTTCGATTAAACCTTGGTTTCTTTCTAAGGGAAAACTTGCTGCTGTGCGCATCATACCTTCCTCTTAGGGTTCCCAACGAACGTGTGAGTTACACGCCATCAAGCTCTTTTTCTGGCGCCGTTGCCGGGGAGATCAAGACACGCTGCAAGGGGAGTCTCCACTTCTCAATCTCTTTACTTTGTTTTTGTCTTGCTTTATTTTATTTACTACTTTGTTTGCTGCACCTAAACAAAACACACACAAAATTAGTTGCTAGTTTTACTTTATTTACTGTCTTGCTCTCTATATCAAAAACACAAAAAAAATAGTTACTTGCATTTACTTTATCTAGTTTGCTTTATTTACTGTTGCTAAAATGAATACTCCTGAAAATACTAAGTTGTGTGACTTCACAAACGCAAATAATAATGATTTCCTATGCACACCTATTGCTCCACCTGCTACTACAGCAGAATTCTTTGAAATTAAACCTGCTTTACTGAACCTGGTTATGAGAGATCAATTTTCTGGTGTTAGTTCTGATGATGCTGCTGCCCATCTCAATAATTTTGTTGAACTTTGTGAAATGCAAAAGTATAAGGATGTAGATGGTGATATTATTAAATTGAAAGTGTTTCCTTTCTCATTAAGAGGAAGAGCTAAAGATTGGTTGCTATCTTTGCCTAAGAATAGTATTGATTCATGGACTAAATGTAAGGATGCTTTTATTGGTAGATATTATCCTCCCGCTAAAATTATATCTTTGAGAAGTAGCATAATGAATTTTAAGCAATTAGATACTGAACATGTTGCTCAAGCATGGGAGAGAATGAAAACTTTGGTAAAGAATTGCCCAACCCATGGACTGACTACTTGGATGATCATCCAAACCTTCTATGCAGGACTAAATTTTTCTTCGCGGAATTTATTGGATTCAGCTGCTGGAGGTACCTTTATGTCCATCACTTTGGGGCGGCTACAAAGCTTCTTGATGATATGATGATAAATTACTCTGAATGGCACACGGAAAGAGCTCCACAAGGTAAGAAGGTAAATTCTGTTGAAGAAACCTCTTCCTTGAGTGATAAGATTGATGTGATTATGTCTATGCTTGTGAATGGTAGATCTAATGTTGATCCAAATAATGTTCCTTTAGCTTCATTGGTTGCTCAAGAAGAAAATGTTGATGTGAATTTCATTAAAAATAATAATTTCAACAACAATGCTTATAGGAACAACTCTGGTAATAACTATAGGCCATATCCTTCTGCTAATGGTAATGGTTATGGTAATTCTTATGGGAATTCTTACAACAATAATAGGAGTGTACCCTCTGGTCTTGAAGCTATGCTTAAAGAATTTATTAGTACACAAACTACTTTTAACAAATCTGTTGAGGAAAAGCTTGATAAAATTGATATTATTGCTTCTAGAGTTGATAGACTTGCCTCTGACGTTAATCTTTTAAAATTGAAAGTTATGCCTAATAATGATATTGATAATAAGATTACTACTACAGCAAATGCCATCCAAGTTAGAATTAATGAGAATATAAGATTAATGGCTGAATTGCGTGCTAGGTGGGATAGAGAAGAAAATGAAAAACTAGCTAAAGAGAATAATATAGCTAAAGTTTGGACTATCACCACCACTAGTAATGTTAATTCTTCACATGTTGCTGCACCTCCTACTATCAATGGTAAAATAATTGGTGTTGGCAATGTTTCTACTCCTAGTGCAAAGCGAACAAAACTGCCTGAAATTGCTAAAACTGCTGAAACTGCTTGTGATAAAACTGCTGAAATTTTTTCCAACCTTGGGAACAATGATCCCATTGCTGTAGCTCATAATGATTTAGATTTTGATGATTGCCACATCTCTGAAGTTATAAAGTTCTTACAAAAACTTGCTAAAAGTCCTAATGCTAGTGCTATAAATTTAGCCTTTACAAAACATATTACAAATGCTCTCATAAAAGCTAGAGAAGAGAAACTAAAACTTGAAACTTCTATTCCTAGAAAGTTAGAAGATGGTTGGGAGCCCATCATTAAAATGAAATTCAATGAATTTGAATGTAATGCTCTATGTGATCTTGGTGCAAGTATTTCTGTTATGCCTAAAAAGATTTATGATATGCTTGACTTGCCACCATTGAAGAATTATTATTTGGATGTTAATCTTGCCGATAATGTTAAAAAGAAACCTTTGGGGAGGATTGATAATGTGCGCATTACGGTTAACAATAACCTTGTCCCCGTTGATTTTGTTGTCTTGGATATCGAATGCAATGCATCTTGTCCTATTGTATTGGGAAGACCTTTTCTTCGAACCGTTGGTGCTGTTATTGATATGAGGGAAGGTAATATTAAATATCAATTTCCTCTCAAGAAAGGTATGGAACACTTCCCTAGAAAGAGAATGAAGTTGCCTTTTGATTCTATTATTAGAACAAGTTATGATGTTGATGCTTCTACTCTTGATGTTACTTGATTTGCACTTTCTGCGCCTAGCTGAAAGGCGTTAAAGAAAAGCGCTTATGGGAGACAACCCATGTTTTTACTACAGTACTTTATTTTATATTTGAGTCTTGGAAGTTGTTTACTACTGTAGCAACCTCTCCTTATCATGTTTTTGTGCCAAGTAAAGTTTCTATGTTAAAGTTGATGTTATATTTGGGATCGCTGCGCAGAAACAGCATTGCTGTCTGTCACGAATCTGGGCACAAGTCTCTGTAGAAAATTCGAAAATCTGCCAATTTACGAGCGTGATCCTCAGATATGTACGCAACTTTCATTAGTTTTGAGTTTTTCCATTTGAGCAAGTCTGGTGCCATTTTAAAATTCATCTTTACAGACTGTTCTGTTTTTGACAGATTCTGCCTTTTATTTCGCATTGCCTCTTTTGCTATATTGGATGAATTTCTTTGATCCATTAATGTCCAGTAGCTTTATGCAATGTCCAGAAGTGTAAAGAATGTTTGTGTCACCCTCTGAATGTGTGAATTATTAATTGTGCACTAACCCTCTAATGAGTTTGCTTGAAGTTTGGTGTGAAGGAAGTTTTCAAGGGTCAAGAGAGGAGTATGATATACTATGATCAAGAGTGAAAGCTAAGCTTGGGGATGCCCCCGTGGTTCACCCCTGCATATTTTAAGAAGACTCAAGCGTCTAAGCTTGAGGATGCCCAAGGCATCCCCTTCTTCATCGACAACATCATCAGGTTCCTCCCCTGAAACTATATTTTTATTCATCACATCTTGTGTTCTTTACTTGGAGCGTCGGTTTGTTTTTGTTTTTGTTTTTGTTTGAATAAAATGGATCCTAGCATTCACCTTGTGGGAGAGAGACACGCTCCGCTGTTGCATATGGACAAATATGTCCTTAGGCTTTACTCATAATGTTCAAGGCGAAGTTTCTTCTTCGTTAAATTGTTATATGGTTGGAATTGGAAAATGCTACATGTAGTAATTCTAAAATGTCTTGGATAATGTGATACTTGGCAATTGTTGTGCTCATGATTAAGCTCTTGCATCATATGCTTTGCACCCATTAATGAAGAAATACATAGAGCTTGCTAAAATTTGATTTGCATATTTGGTCTCTCTAAGGTCTAGATAATATCTAGTATTGAGTTTTGAACAACAAGGAAGACGGTGTAGAGTCTTATAATGTTTACAATATGTCTTTTATGTGAGTTTTGCTGCACCGGTTCATCCTTGAGTTTGCTTCAAATAACCTTGCTAGCCTAAACCTTGTATCGAGAGGGAATACTTCTCATGCATCCAAAATCCTTGAGCCAACCACTATGCCATTTGTGTCCACCATACCTACCTACTACATGGTATTTCTCCGCCATTCCAAAGTAAATTGCTTGAGTGCTACCTTTAAAATTCCATCATTCACCTTTGCAATATATAGCTCATGGGACAAAATAGCCTTAAAAACTATCGTAGTATTGAATATGTACTTATGCACTTTATCTTTTATTAAGTTGCTTGTTGTGCGATAACCATGCTTCTGGGGAACGCCATCAACTATTGTTTGTTGAATATCATGTGAGTTGCTATGCATGTCCGTCTTGTCTGAAGGATCTATCACCTTAATGATTGGAGCATGCAAATTGTTAGAGAAGAACATTGGGCCGCTAACTAAAGCCATGAATCATGGTTGAAGTTTCAGTTTTGGACATATATCCTCAATATCATATGAGAATAATAATTGTTGCTACATGCTTATGCATTTAAGAGGAGTCCATTATCTGTTGTCCATGTTGTCCCGTATGGATGTCTAAGTTGAGAATAATCAAAAGCGAGAAATCCAAATGCGAGCTTTCTCCTTAGACCTTTGTACAGGCGGCATGGAGGTTTGTGACACTTGGTTGAAACATGGCATTGCGAAGATCCGGTATTCCAAGCTAAGTAGGACAAGGTGCGGGCACTATTAGTATACTATGCATGAGGCTTGCAACTTGTAAGATATAATTTACATAACTCATATGCTTTATTACTACCGTTGACAAAATTGTTTCATGTTTTCAAAATAAAAGCTCTAGCAAATATAACAATCGATGCTTTCCTCTTTGAAGGACCTTTCTTTTACTTTTATTGTTGAGTCAGTTTACCTATCTCCCTCCACCTTAAGAAGCAAACACTTGTGTGAACTGTGCATTGATTCCTACATACTTGCATATTGCACTTGTTATATTACTCTATGTTGACAATATCCATGAGATATACATGTTATAAGTTGAAAGCAACCGCTGAAACTTAATCTTCCTTTGTGTTGCTTCAACACCTCTACTTTGATTTATTGCTTTATGAGTTAACTCTTATGCAAGACTTATTGATGCTTGTCTTGAAGTACTATTCATGAAAAGTCTTTGCTTTATGATTCAGCTTGTTTACTCATGTCATTACCATTGTTTTGATCGCTGCATTCATTACATATGTTTACAAATAGTATGATCAAGATTATGATGGCATGTCACTTCAGAAATTATCTTTGTTATCGTTTTACCTGCTCGGGACGAGCAGAACTAAGCTTGGGGATGCTGATACGTCTCCAACGTATCGATAATTTCTTATGTTCCATGCTACTTTATTGATGATACCTACATGTTTTATGCACATTATATGTCGTATTTATGCATTTTCTGGAACTAACCTATTAACAAGATGCCGAAGAGCCAGTTGCTGTTTTCTTGCTGTTTTTGGAAATCCTAGTAAGGAAATATTCTCGGAATTGGACGAAATCACCGCCCAGGGTCCTATTTTTGCACGAAGCTTCCAGAAGACCGAACGAAGTGGGGCCACGAGGTGGCAGTGTGCGGCGCGCCTGGCCCGCCGCCCCTCGTCCGGGCCCCTCGTGCCGCCTCTTGACCTGCCCTTTCGCCTACTATAGCCTCCGTCGCAAAACCCTTACGGAGAGCCACGATACGGAAAACCTTCCAGAGGCGCCGCCCAGCGGGTCCATCTCATTCGGGAGATAGCCTCCGGCACCTGCCGGAGGGGATTCATCTCTGAGGACTCTTCATCGCCATGATCGCCTCCGGAGTGATGAGGTGAGTAGTTCACCCTGGACTATGGGTCCATAGCAGTAGCTAGATGGTCGTATTCTCCTAATTGTGCTTCATTGTTGGATCTTGTGAGCTGCCTAACATGATCAAGATCATCTATCGTAATACTATATGTTGTGTTTGTCGGGATCCGATGGATAGAGAATACTATGTTATGGTGATTATCAATCTATTGTTTATGTGTTGTTTATGATCTTGCATGCTCTCCGTTATTAGTAGAGGCTCGGCCAATTTTTTGCTCTTAACTCCAAGAGGGTATTTATGCTCGATAGTGGTTCATGCCTTCATTGACACTGGGAAGTGACAGAAAGTTCTAAGGTTGTGATGTCTGTTGCCACTAGGGATAAAACATTGATTCTATGTCTAAGGATGTAGTTGTCGATTACATTACGCACCATACTTAATGCAATTGTCTGTTGCTTTGCAACTTAATACTGAAAGGGTTCGATGATAACCTGAAGGTGGACTTTTTAGGCATAGATGCAGTTGGATGGCGGTCATGTACTTTGTCGTAATGTTCGATTAAATCTCACTATATTTATCATATCATGTATATGCATTGTTATGTTCTCTATTTGTCAATTGTTCGACCGCAATTTGTTCACCCAACATGCTTTTATCTTATGGGAGAGACACTCTAGTGAACTGTGGACCCCGGTCCTATTCTTACATAGCATACAATCTATTGCAATACTTGTTTTACTGTTTTCTTGCAAACAATCATCTTCCACACAATACGGTTAATCCTTTGTTACAGAAGTCGGTGAGATTGACAACCCCAACGCTTCGCTGGGGGCAAAGTACTTGGTTGTGTTGTAGGTTCCACGTTGGTGCCGAATCACTGTTGCGCCGCATCACATACACATCAACCTTCAACGCATGGTAGCTCTCGGTTCGATTAAACCTTAGTTTCTTTCTCGAGGGAAAACTTCTGTGTGATACGCGTAGATGTACACGTCCGTTGGGAACCCCAAGAGGAAGGTATGATGCGTATAGAAGCAAGTTTCCTCAGATGAAACCAAGGTTTAATCGAACCGAGGGAGCCAAGAAGCACGTTGAAGGTTGATGGTCGCGAAATGTGATGCGGCGCAACACCAGGGATTCCTGCGCCAACGTGGAATCTGCACAACAAAACAAAGTACTTTGCCCCAACGAAACGTGAGGTTGTCAATCTCACCGGCTTCTGTCTGTAAAGGATTAAACGTATCGAGTGGAAGATGTTTGCAAGAAAATAGTAAAACACAATTGCAGTAGATTGTATGCTATGTAAAGAATAGGACCGGGGTCCACAGTTCACTAGAGGTGTCTCTCCCATAAGATAAAAGCATGTTGGGTGAACACAGTCGGGCAATTGACAAATAGAGAGGCATAACAATGCATATACATGATATGATAAATATAGTGAGATTTAATCCGGGCATTACGACAAAAGTACATAGACCATCCAAAATCTATGCTCTAAAAAGTCACCTTCGGTTATCATCCGAACCATTCAGTATTAAGTTGCTACAACAGACAATTGCATTAAGTATGGTGCGTATGTAATCAACAACTACATCCTTAGACATAGCATCAATGTTTTATCCCTAGTGGCAACACACACATCCACAACAGTCACTCCTCCATTTAATGGAGGCATGAACCCACATAAATACTCCTCGAGCAAAATTACTCCCTGCAAGATCATAAACAACACATAAACAATAGATTGATAATCACCATAATCATAGTACTCTATCCATCGGATCCCGACAAACACAACATATAGAATTACATATAGATGATCTTGATCATGTTAGGCAGCTCACAAGATCCAACAATGAAGCACAACAGAGAAGACGACCATCTAGCTACGCTATGGGCCCATGGTCCAGGGGTGAACTACACTCATCCTCCGAGGCGACCATGGCGGCGTAGAGTCTCCTGTGAGATGAATCCCCTCTCGGCAGGGTGCATCGGCGATCCCCCCGAGATGGGATTCTGGCGGCGGCGTCTCGTGAAGGTTTCCCGGCCTCTTGGGGTTTCGCGACAGAGAGCAAGTAGGCGGAAGGTCAACGCGAGGGGGCCACACGAGGTGCCCGGGGGATAGGGCCGCGCAGGGCCGGGGCGGCGCCGCCCGTCCCCCGGCGCCTCGTGGCCCCACTTCGTTATCTCTTCGGTCTTCCGGAAGCTTCGTGCAAAATAGGACCCCGGGCGAAAGTTCGTCCAATTCGAGAATATTTTACTAGGATTTCGAAACCAAAACGGCGAGCGCTTGAAAAGCTTTCTTGCATCTTGTTAATAGGTTAGTTCGAAAATGCATAAATATGACATATAATGTGCATAAAACATGTAGGTATCATCAATAAAGTAGCATGGAACATAAGAAATTATCGATACGTTGGAGACGTATCAATAGCTAGTGCTGCCGTCCCGGCAGTAAAACGATAACAAAGATAATTTCCGAGTGACATGCCATCATAATCTTGATCATACTATTTGTAAACATATGTAATGAATGCGATCAAAGCAAAGGTAATGACATGAGTAAACAAGTGAATCATATAGCAAAGACTTTTCATGAATAGTACTTCAAGACAAGCATCAATAAGTCTTGCATAAGAGTTAACTCATAAAGCAATAAATCAAAGTAAAGGTATTGAGAGCAGCACAGATTAAGTTTCAGCGGTTGCTTTCAACTTATAACATGTATATCTCATGGATATTGTCAACATAAAGTAATATAACAAGTGCAATATGCAAGTATGTAGGAATCAATGCATCACACAAGTGTTTGCTTCTTAAGGTGGAAGGAGATAGGTAACCCCGGCCAACAATAAAAGTAAAAGAATGGTCCTTCAAAGAGGAAAGCATCATTGCATATTGTGCTAGAGCTTTTATTTTGAAAACATGAAACAATTTTGTCAACGGTAGTAATAAAGCATATGAGTTATGAAAATTACATCTTACAGTTGTAAGCCTCATGCATAGTATACTAATAGTGTCCGCACTTGCCCTACTTAGCTTGGACTACCTGATCTGCATGCCATGTTTCAACCAAGTGTCACAAAGGGGTACCTCCATGCCACAAAGGTCTAAGGAGAAAGCTCGCATTTTGGATTTCTCGCTTTTGTCTCAATTTAGACATCCATACGGGACAACATGGACAACAGATAATGGACTCTCTTAAATGCATAAGCATGTAGCAATGATTATTATTCTCATATGAGATTGAGGATATATGTCCAAAGCTGACTTCAACCATGATTCATGGCTTTAGTTAGCGGCCCAATGTTCTCTAACAATTTTGCATGCTCCAACCACTAAAATGATAGATCCTTCGGACAAGACGGACATGCATATACTCACATGATATTCAACAATAGGATGGCGTTTGGCATGGTTACGCAACCAAACAAGTAATAAAAGATAAAGTGCATAAGTACATATTCAATACTACGATAGTTTTTAAGGGTCCCATGAGCTATATATTGCAAAGGTGAATGATGGAATTTTAAAGGTAGCACTCAAGCAATTTACTTTGGAATGGCGGAGAAATACCATGTAGTAGGTAGGTATGGTGGACACAAATGGCATAGAGTTGGCTCAAGGATTTTGGATGCATGAGAAGTATCGATACAAGGTTTAGGCTAGCAAGGTTATTTGAAGCAAACTCAAGGATGAACAGGTGCAGCAAAACTCACATAAAAGACATATTGTAAAACATTATAAGACTCTACACCGTCTTCCTTGTTGTTCAAAACTCAATACTAGATATTATCTAGACCTTAGAGAGACCAAATATGCAAATCAAATTTTAGCAAGCTCCATGTATTTCTTCATTGGGTGCAAAGCATATGATGCAAGAGCTTAAACATGAGCACAACAATGCCAAGTATCACATTATCCAAGACATTTTAGAATTACTACATGTAGCATTTTCCAATTCCAACCATATAACAATTTAACGAAGAAGAAACTTCGCCTTGAACATTATGAGTAAAGCCTAAGGACACATGTGTCCATATGCAACAGCGGAGCGTGTCTCTCTCCCACAAAGTGAATGCTAGGATCCATTTTATTCAAACAAAACAAAAACAAACCGACGCCCAAGTAAAGAACACAAGATGTGATTGAATAAAAATATAGTTTCAGGAGGATGATGTTGTCGATGAAGAAGGGATGCCTTGGGCATCCCCAAGCTTAGACGCGAGTCTTCTTAAAATATGCAGGGGTGGGCTGCCCGAGCATCCCCCTTAAACTTCACTCTTGTCATAGCGTGCCTTGTTCACCAAACTTCACTCATTAGAGGGTCACAATTAATAATTCACTCATTCAGAGATGACACAAACATTCTTTACACTTCTGGATTGCATAAAGCTACTGACATTAATGGATCAAAGAAATAAATCCAAAATAGCAAAAGAGGCAATGCGAAATAAAGGCAGAATCTGTAAAAGGAACGTCCGTAAAGACTTTGGAGCTAAAGCAACCCGGGCTCAAATAAACTCAAAACGAAAGTTGCGTATATCTGAGGATCACGCTCGTAAATTGGCAGATTTTTTCGAATTTTCTACAGAGAACTGTGCCCAGATTCGTGACAGACAGCAATGCTGTTTCTGCGCGCGATCCCAAATATAACATCAACTTTGACATAGAAACATTACTTGGCACAAAAACATGATAAGGTTGCTACAGTAGTAAACAACTTCCAAGACTCAACAAAACAAAAAATTGCTGTAGTAAAAACATGGGTTGTCTCCCATAAGCGCTTTTTTAACGCCTTTCTAGCCGAAAGTGCAAATCAAGTATTATCGGATGGTGGTGCATCATCCTTACCTTGGGCTTTACCCTTACCTTTCTTGTTGTTTTCCTTTCTCTTTGATTTAGGAAATGTATGATTTCCCCCTGGTATAGAGGTGAAATCCAAGATGCCTTCTCCCACATCTATGACTGCTCCCAATAGTTTTAGCAGGGATCTTCCGAGTGTGACCTTTCCTGTCCCTACACATTCAATAACAAGATAGTCAATGGATATTGTTCTTCCAAGAATGGTCGTATGCACACCTGCGGCTATTCCCTTAGGAATTATAACAGAATTATCAATGAGAGTTATTTCTTCTCCTCCTTCATCAACTCCCCATAGTTCCAAAGATTTATAAATGCTCTCAGGCATAAGGCAAAATTCAGACATAATATCACAGTTGGCACGAAGAGTTTGATCACCAATAACAATTTTAACAGTAGGATCCCATAATGAAGGTTTAGAATTCACTAAAACTTGTTCAAGACGATTACGAACACAGTGATAATTGTCATTCAAGCGAGATGTACTTATCTCGAGATTGTTCAATCTATTATAAATGCTAATAAGGGCTGAATCAAAGTTATTAGCTGAATCATGTGATGCAACCAATTTCTTTATGGCATTAAAAACTTGATCCCCATTACAATGAAGGAAATCTCCTCCTACTAAAGCATCCAAAGCATATCTATAACGAATCATAAGACCAAAATAAAAATTACTAAGGAGCAAACTTAGAGTGATTTGAGGTTCAGTTTAAGATAAGAAGTAAAAATTCTAGACCAAGCATCTTTAAAACTTTCCTCATCCCCTTGTTTAAAAGTAAAAACTAATTCCTCAGTGAAGAAGTAACAAGTGTAGAGCTAGACATGGTAGTAAAAGTAAACTAGATAAAGTAAATGCAAGTAACTAATTTTTTTGTGTTTTTGATATAGTGAGCAAGACAATAAATAAAGTAAAACTAGCAACTAATTTTTGTGTTTTGTTTAGGTGCAGCAAACAAAGTAGTAAATAAAATAAAGCAAGACAAAAACAAAGTAAAGAGATTGAGAAGTGGAGACTCCCCTTGCGGCGTGTCTTGATCTCCCCGGCAACGGCGCCAGAAATTTATGCTTGATACGCGTAGATGTACACGTCCGTTGGGAACCCCAAGAGGAAGGTATGATGCGTATAGAAGCAAGTTTCCCTCAGTATGAAACCAAGGTTTAATCGAACCAGTAGAGCAAGAAGCACGTTGAAGGTTGATGGTCGCGAAATGTGATGCGGCGCAACACCGGGTTCCTGTGCCAACGTGGAATCTGCACAACAAAACAAGTACTTTGCCCCAACGAAACAGTGAGGTTGTCAATCTCACCGGCTTGCTGTAACAAAGGATTAAGCGTATAGTGGAAGATGTTTGCAAGAAAATAGTAAAACACAATTACAGTAGATGTATGTATGAAGAATAGGACCGGGGTCCACAGCTCACTAGAGGTGTCTCTCCCATAAGATAAAAGCATGTTGGGTGAACAAATTACGGTCGGGCAATTGACAAATAGAGAAAGGCATAACAATGCATATACATGATATGATAAATATAGTGAGATTTATTGGGCATTACGACAAAGTACATAGACCGCCATCCAACTGCATCTATGCAAAGTCCACCTTCAGTTATCATCCGAACCCCATTCAGTATTAAGTTGCTAAGCAACAGATAATGCATTAAGTATGGTGCGTAATGTAATCAACAACTACATCCTTAGACATAGCATCAATGTTTTATCCCTAGTGGCAACAGCACATCCACAACCTTAGAACTTTCTGTCACTGTCCCAGATACAATGGAGGCATGAACCCACTATCGAGCATAAATACTCCCTCTTGGAGTTAAGAGTACAAACTTGGCCAGAGCCTCTACTAATAACGGAGAGCATGCAAGATCATAAACAACACATAAACAATAGATTGATAATCACCATAATCATAGTACTCTCTCCATCGGATCGGATCCGACAAACACAACATATAGAATTACATATAGATGATCTTGATCATGTTAGGCAGCTCACAAGATCCAACAATGAAGCACAACAAGGAGAAGACGACCATCTAGCTACTACTATGGACCCATGGTCCAGGGTGAACTACTCACTCATCACTCCGGAGCGCATGGCGGTGTAGAGTCCTCCGGGAGATGAATCCTCTCCGGCGGTGCGGGCGATCTCCGAATCCCGAGATGGGATTACGCGCGGCGGCGTCTCTGGAAGGTTTTCCGTATCGTGGCTCTGGGGGTTTCGCGACGGAGACTTTAAGTAGGCGGAGGTCAACGCGGGGGCCACACGAGGTGCCCAGGGGGTAGGGCCGCGCGGCCGGGCCTCAGGCCGCGCACTTTGTCCCTGGCTGCCTCGTGGCCCCATAGTTATCTCTTCGGTCTTCCGGAAGCTTCGTGCAAAAATAGGACCCGGGCAAAAGTTTCGTCCAATTCCGAGAATATTTCCTTACTAGGATTTCTGAAACCAAAACAGCAGAAAACGGCAACCGGCTCTTCGCATCTTAATAGGTTAGTTCCAGAAAATGCATAAATATGACATATAATGTGCATAAAACATGTAGGTATCATCAATAAAGTAGCATGGAACATAAGAAATTATCGATACGTTGGAGACGTATCAGCGTGCGCATCATACCTTCCTCTGGATCCGTTGACTGAGTTACACCCATCACAAAGCATGACCAACACCATAATGCCATGGGTGTTAGGTACTTACAATGTAATCTAGATTATTGACTCTAGTGCAAGTGGGGGACTGCTGGAGATATGCCCAAGAGGCAATAATAAAGTGGTTATTATAATATCTTTGTGTTTATGATAAATGTTTATATACCATGCTATAATTGTATTAACCTAAACATTGATACATGTGTGTTATGTAAACAACAAGGAGTCCCTAGTAAGCCTCTTGTATAACTAGCTTGTTGATTAATAGATGATCATGGTTCCGTGATCATGAACATTGGATGTTATTAATAACAAGGTTATGTCATTAGTTGAATGATATAATGGACACACACCCAAATGAGCGTAGCATAAGATCAAGTCATTAAGTTCATTTGCTATAAGCTTTCAATACATAGTTGTCTTAATCCTTCGACCATGAGATCATGTAAATCACTTACACCGAAAGGATACTTTGATTACATCAAACGTCATTGCGTAAATGGGTGACAATAAAGGTGGGATTAAGTATCGGAAAGTGTGAGTTGAGGCATATGGATCAACGGTGGGATTTGTCCATCCCGATGAGATAGATATACTCTGGGCCCTCTCGGTGGAATGTCATCTGATTAGCTTACAAGCATATGAATAGTTCATAAGAGATCACATACCACGGTACGAGTAAAGAGTACTCGAGGTTGAACAAGGTATGGAGATACCGATGATCAAACCTCTGACAAGTAAAATATCGCGAGACAAAGGGAATTGGCATTTTATGTAAATGGTTCAATCGATCACTAAGTCATCGTTGAATATGTGGAGCCATTATGGATCTCCGCATCCCGCTGGTTATTGCTCGAGAGAGTCTCGACCATGTCCGATAGTTCGCGAACCGTAGGGTGACGCGCTTAAGGTTCGATGTCGATAAGTAGATTCGGAATATGAGTTGGAGTCCGAAGTTTTTGTTCGAGTCTCATGGATCCCGAGGACATCACGAGGAGGTCCGGAATTGTCCGGAGAATAAGATTCATATATGGGAAGTCAATTTCCGTGGTTCGGGAAAAGTCCTGTTTTGACCGGAGCTTCTAGAAGGTTCTAGAGGGCCACCAGTGGGCCCACCACCCCGGGAGAGGCCACATAGGCGCCACATGGCATAGTGGGTCCTACCCACCATGACATGTGGGCCTAGGCCGGCCCCCCTTAGAGATAAGATCTATCTCTAGTTTAAATGGTTTAAATCTAGAGATAAGATCTATCTCCTAAAATAAATGGTTTAAATTAGGAGATAAGGGGGAAAACTTGGGGGAGGAGTTTGCCCCCCCATGTGGCCGGCCAAAGAGGGTAGGTGGGCCCTAGGGGAAACCCTAGGCCGACCCCCCACCTATATAAAGAGGGGAGGGGGTGGCCGGCCAAGGCACCCCACCATTGCCTCCTCCTCTGGCCGCCTCTCCCTCCACCATACGCTGTCCGGGCTTAGGCGAAGCCCTGCAGTTTTCTTCCTCCACCACCACCACCACGTCGTCGTGCTGCTGGACGTTGGAGGAGATCTACCACACCTCCGCTGCCCGCTGGAACGGGAGAGGAAGGAGCTTCATCGACACCGTACGCGCGACCGAGGACGGAAGTGCTGCCGGATTGCAGCACCGGGATGATCGTCTACACCAACAACGAGATTAATCTCGTAGGCTTTGGAATCTTCGAGGGTTAGTCTCATCTCCATCTCGTTGCTTAGATCTAGTAGATTGGATCTTGGGTTTTCCATAGATTAGATCTGTTGGTTTTATTCGCTTTGCGGTAGGAAAATTTTTATTTTCTATGCAACGAACCCAAATCATAAATGCCATGCACTTTTTATTGGCAGTCTGCCACTTTCTATTCTCTAAGGTGTAGGACATCTCCACATGAGCATCGTCCCTTTTCTTTTTAGCCCATGCATCATCATCATCATCCTTGTCATTGATGACCCACAAGTATAGGGGGTGTATCGTAGTACTTTTGATAAATAAGAGTGTCGAACCCAACGAGGAGCAGGTGTTGATGAGCAGTTTCAATGAAGGATTCTCTGTAAACACTAGCAAACGGGTTTTCAGGGGTATTTGATATTGCAAATAAATAAAATGCGAGTAAATAAAAGGCGGCAATAATAATTGCAGCAAGTGGCCCAATCCTTTTTAGCACAAAGGACAAGCCGGTTGTTCTACTTATATCGACCAAACGTTCCTGAGGACACACGGGAGGTTTTATGTCAAGTGCTTTCGCGTCGCATCCGTGAATAATCTCTATTGGTATGGTAAGTGTTGTGTGGGTGAACCTATGCTAATGCACTACCCTTACTAGGATAATACATACTTGTGATTAAACCCCTTGCAAGCATCCGCAACTACAAGAAGGTAATTAAGATAAAATCTAACCACAGCCTTAAACTCTGAGATCCTACGCTCCCTCATGCAATGGTTTCCTAACGAGGGTTCAGGTTTCTGTCGCTCCGGCAACCCCGCAATTAGCAGCCAAATACACGATGCATTCCCCTAGGTCCATAAAGCGAAGTATCATGTAGTCGACGTTCACATGATACCACTAGAAGAATAACACCACAACTTAAATATCATATCAATACATATTACTCACATAGCTCCACTACTAACACAAGACTTCTCCCATGTCCTCAAGAACTAAACGAACTACTCACGGGACAACATATGGAACATGATCAGTGGGTATATAATGATGAATAACAATCTGGACATAAACCTTAATCCGATGGTTTCACTCAATAGCATCAAATACAACAAGTAATCAATACCGGGAGAGTTTCCCCTTCGAAATATGCGAGGTACAACCCAAATAGTTACAGCGGGACGAGGTGGAGACGGCGGTGATGATGGTGCTGATGGTGGAGATGATGAGGATGATGATCACGATGAAGTCCAGCTCGATGGCGGTGGCGATGGCGACGATTTCCCCCTCCGGGAGGGAATTTCCCCCGGCAGATTCCTATCTACCGTAGAGCTTTTCTCTCTCTGGTGTTTTCTGCCTCGTAGCGGCGGCGGAATATTTCTGCGAGTTGCCCCCCGATCTTAGGTTTTATGGGGATGATATACGCGAAAGGGCGGCATCAGATGTGGGCCAAGGCGGCCATACATGCCCCAGGCGCGGCCAGGGTAGGGCCCGCGCCTGGGCATTGTATTGCCCAATGGTGGCCCCCCTCAGGTCCTCCTTCTGGCTATCTCCGTCATCCGGGAAAATAAGATCTTCGTGAAAGTTTCTGGAATTTTCTGATCTTCCGAAGTATGGTACCCTGATGACCACTTTTCCAGCAGAATTCCAGCTCCGGCAGCAAATCCCGTGAAAATCATCAAACATGCAAAAATAGATAAAATAACATAAGTATCATGTCTAAATATGAAATATATCAATAAATAACAGTAGATTATAATACAAAATAGTGATGCAAATTGGACGTATCAACTCCCCCAAGCTTAGACCTCGCTTGTCCCCAAGCGAAAGCTGAGCTCAGTAAACCGGACCACAGGTTTATGGAGTGAAGTGTCGATAACAAAATACGAACAAGAAGCATCACACTCACCAACACACAAGCTATCATAGACAGCAACATCCTCAAATATGATCCACTTGCAATGAATAAGGAATCAACACATAGGAGTATGTAAAGGAAATCATAATTGGCATGGCAAACCTTTTGTTCTTGGTCAGAGAACAATTAACAACTAATAAATTTTCACATACCGTAATGCTCAATTATTGCATCCTCTTTTCATTCATAGATGGCTTTCAACATTGTATTCATTTGGGTAGAAACATTGTGCTGCACAAGTAAGAGTTAAAAAGACAATTGCATACATCAACATTCATAGATGATTGAATCACAACGGTTCACATGCTTGCTTTGAGATAGAAGGAATAGGTGCACTGACTCAACAAGAAAGTAAAAGAATGGCCCTTCGCAGAGGGAAGCAGAGATTAAACATGTGCTAGAGCTTTTTTTTTGCAAAACTGAATAAAAGATTGATTTGAGAGGTGGCTGCTTTTGTCAACGAATAGGTACAAGTGTTTTTGTCATCTTCCATACTAAACAAGTTTGAGAGTGGTTTCGAAATATTTGGGCGAAGCCTCTTTTTATTCATGCTATTTATAAAACCGTGACACTCCTCCCATCCATTGCTTACACATACCATGGCTACACATCCTCGGGTGTCGACCAAGAATCACAAACCATGGAGGAGTGCCACTTTCTTATACTTTCCTATTTTTTTCCCCTTTTGGACGTTGTGGTCAAACCAGCTCTTTTTTTTTTATATCTATCATTTTTTATTGACAAGCGAGATGAAGCTCACGAGTCTTGTGTTGTACTTAGTAAAGTATGGAAGACGACAATAATAACTTTCACATCCTCATGAGCTAAAAACATAAACACAAAATGAGATGTAGTTGAAGGTTTTAAAGGTAGCACACGAAAATTTACTTGGAGTGGCGGTGAAATACCACATATAGGTAGATATGGTGGACACAAATGGCATGAGTATTTTGGTTGGGATTTGGATGCATGAGAAGTATTTCCTCTCAATACAGGCTTTTGGCTAGCAAGGCTGGGTAGCAAGCATATGAATATAAGTGAAACAAGCAAATATACATGTATCAAAAAGCAATTCAAATAACTCATCTTGAAAGTACAAACGATCTTGATTTGAGAATACCAAGCTTTTGAGCCAATCAAGAAATAAAGAATATGAATAATATATCTGCATGTACCTTTTTCTTTTTCTCTTCGAACTTCAAAATAATGTTGCTACTGACCAATAATAGATTTGCCAAAGCCAATAAGATGTATTCAATACTCCCAAAATAATACCAACACCAATTAGCAAGAATGATCACACCGCTGAAATTGCAAACTAAAATATAGTGTGCATAAAGTAAATAAGAAGACTTCTCATTAATAATTCATGTAGGCGACTCACACCAAGGGATACAATGAGACAACATAAAAGAGCGATACCTCCAATCCACAAAGTATCCTATATGACAACCACTTTATTCATGATATGACTCGACTAAAAATAAAGATAAAGGTGATAGTGATACCGCGACACTCCCCCAAGCTTGGAACAAGCCAAGGGGATGCCTATACCGAAGACAATCCTCCTGGAGTGCCGTGGTGGTGGCCTTGTGATGGGAATTGAGTAATATTCCAGCATTCTGGAAGTCTGGTGTTCTCCTCAAGAGTCTATCCACCTCCTTCCTCAGAGCTCGATAATTATCACAAAACTCATCAACAACACGGACGACTTCTTCAGCTGAAGGGATAGAGCTTAGGTTCAGAATCGGCGGCGTTGGTCCCTGCAAGTTATGAGAAAAGACACGTCCAATGTTAGTTGCCCTTGCAGCAATATGTCCCTCCTTCTTGATCTCGGCAACAAGCTCGGCATGGATCTTGTGAATAATGTGCACTTCACGCTCCGCCATCTTCCTGTACTCAAAGACTTCCTGCTCCAGCTTTTCCACCCTGGCTTCAAGATCACCCACTCCTTTAGGTCCGCGGACATCTTCTATTTGCACCTTCCCATCCTTGAACAACAACTCCTTGGGATGCGTCATCAACTCGTTCAGGTACGGGTTGATGCCACCCATGAAGGGGTTGTCTCCAGTTGATCCAGACGAAGACATGGCGGCACTAAACAGCGAATATTTCTGGCAGAAACAGGTCGAAACAAAACGCGACGAAAACTCGAGATACAGACCTCGGAACTTCCTCGGGATTAAATAGCGAAAAGTTTCGCAATATAAGGGAAACACATGACGAAAACGGGGCAGAGACTCACGGGGTGGCAATACAGGCGCGGCCAAGGGTGGGCCCACGCCTGGGCCATGTAAGGCCACTCCGTGTGTCACCTCGACTCCGTTTTCATCTCGTAAATTCTTAAATATTTCGAAAACAACAGAAACTTACTTCGAAAAACAAAACGCGAACTTTCTCTTACCAGAACATTACCTATTCGAAACCGGACTCTGCAGACTGCTGCATTTGATCTTTAATGAATTCCTCCGGAGTCTTTACTTCAATAACATCAACGTCTTCATTAAAAGAATCTCCAAAAATGTAATGTTTGAGTCTTTGTCCATTCACCACTTGTGTTTTGTCATCCTTCAACGAAGCAATTTTTATTGCGCCGGAACGATATACCTCCACAATGACATATGGACCTTCCCATTTCGAGAGTAATTTCCCTGCAAAAAATCTTAGACGAGATTTGTATAATAAAACCTTTTCACCTACATGGAATTCTCTCTTGAGAATCCTCCTATCATGCCACTGCTTCACTTTCTCTTTGAAAAGCCTAGCATTTTCATAAGCCTCGGTTCTCCATTCATCAAGAGAACTCAAATCAAGCAACCTTTTCTCACCGGCTAATTTAAAATCTCTATTCAACTCTTTCACTGCCCAATAAGCTTTGTGTTCTAATTCTAAGGGCAAATGACAAGCTTTCCCATAAACCATCTTGTAAGGAGACATACACATAGGATTTTTATAAGCGGTCCTATAGGCCCATAAAGCGTCATTCAACTTATAAGCCCAATTCTTCTTAGATCTGTTGACAGTCTTTTGCAAAATAGACTTGATCTCTCTATTAGATAAATCTACATGTTCACTAGTTTGGGAGTGATAAGCTGAAGCGATTCTATGGTTAACATCGTACTTAGCAAGAGTTTTCTAAAACCACCATGAATAAAATGAGAACCGCCATCGGTCATAAGATATCTAGGCACTCTGAATCTGGGAAAAATAATATCTTTAAGCATTTTTAACGAAGTCTCACCATCGGCGCTACTTGTCGGTATGGCTTCTACCCATTTAGTAACATAATCAACAACAACTAGAATATGAGTGTAACCTTTTGATGGGGAAAGGACCCATAAAGTCAAACCCGAACAATCAAATGGTTCAATAACAAGCGCAAATAGTTCATAGGCTTTTCATTGCATGAGAAATACCAACTCTTTGACATTCATCACAAGATAAAATAAATTTCTTGCATCTTTAAAAGAGAGCCAATAAAACCTGATTGTGAACCTTTTTCATGTCCTATCTCCAGCGTGATGCCCTCCATAAGCACTACTATGGCATTTCTTCAATATCTCTTGTTGTTCAAATTCCGGAACAAACCTTCTCATAATGCCATCAACTCCTTCTTTATATAAATGTGGGTCATCCCAAAAATAATACCTCAAGTCTTCATAAAAGAAGAGCTGAAAATGTAGGAGGCAAATACTTTGAAACAATAAAGTTAGCATAATTAGCATACCAAGGGATTTGTGAAACTACCTTTATTAGCCAACTGTTCATTTGGAAAACTATCATTAACAGGAATAGGATCATCAGAAATATTTTCCAACCTAGACAAATTATCTGCAACAGGATTTTCAGCACCTTTTCTATCAACAATATGCAAATCAAACTCTTGTAAAAGCAACACCCATCTAATAAGTCTCGGCTTCGCGTCTTTCTTTCCCATAAGGTACTTGATAGCCGCGTGATCCGTATGAATAGTAACTTTAGAATCAACAATATAAGGCCTAAATTTATCACAAGCAAAAACAATAGCTAAAAACTCTTTCTCAGTAGTAGCATAATTCTTTTGCGTGGCATCAAGAGTTTTACTAGCATAATGAATAACATTCAATTTCTTATCTACTCGCTGTCCAAGAACAACACCTACTGCAAAATCACTAGCATCACACATAATTTCAAAAGGTAAATTCCAATCAGGTGGTTGAACAATAGGAGCAGTTGTTAAAGCTTTCTTTAAAGTTTCAAAGGCTTCCTTACAATCATCATCGAAAACAAAAGGGACATCCTTTTGCAGAAGATTAGTAAGAGGCTTTGAAATTTTAGAGAAATCTTTAATAAATCTTCTATAAAAACCAGCATGACCAAGAATACTACGAATACCTTTAACATCCCTGGGATAGGGCATCTTCTCAATTGCCTCCACTTTGGCTCGATCAACTTCAATACCTCTTTCAGAAATTTTATGCCCAAGAACAATTCCTTCATTAACCATAAAGTGGCACTTCTCCCAATTAAGAACAAGATTAGTTTCTTCACATCTCTGCAAAACTTTATCAAGATTGTGCAAACAATTATCAAAGGAGGTTCCATAGACGGAGAAATCGTCCATGAATACCTCCACAATTTCTTCACAAAAACCATGAAAAATAGCAGACATGCATCTTTGAAATGTAGCAGGAGCATTGCACAAACCAAAATGCATACGTCTATAAGCATAAGTTCCATAAGGACAAGTAAAAGTGGTTTTCTCCTGATCTTGCGCTTTAACCGCAATTTGAGAAGAAAACAAAAGTGAGTCTTTTTAGACAACCTTTCTAGCATTTGATCAATAAAAGGCAAAGGATAATGATCCTTCTTAGTAACTTTGTTGATTTTTCTAAAATCAATGCACATTCTATAACCAACAATAATTCGAGGAATAAGCTCATCATTATCATTAGGCACAACAGTACCTCCTTTCTTAGGAACACAATGCACATGACTAACCCATCTACTATCAGCAATAGGATAAATGATGCCAGCTTCAAGGAGTTTTAATACCTCATTTCTTACCACTTCCTTCATCTTAGGAATTAAACGGCGTTGATGTTCCACTACTGGCTTTGCATCGGGCTCCAAATTAATAGCATGCTGACATATAGTTGGAGAAATTCCCTTCAAGTCATCAAGAGTATATCCCATAGCTGCACGATGCTTCCTTAATACTTTCAATAATCTTTCTTCTTCATATCCTGAAAGTTTAGAGCTAATAATAACAGGATATATTTTCTTATCATCTATATAAGCATATTTAAGATCCTCAGGTAAAGGCTTTAAATCAAAAACTGGATCCTCTTTAGGAGGCATAGTGGTACCCAAATCCTCCACACGTAGATCGTGTTTAAGTATCTCCGGTTGACGAAGAAATATATCATCGATCTCATTTCTTTCCTGCATAAAAACATCACTCACGTGCTCCTCCATATATTGCTGCAAGGCATTGTTAGGAGCAAGAGCAATAGAAGCAAGCTGTTCAACTTTAAAATCTTCATTAGGTAAATCGACTTCCAAAGGAACTTTAGTAAACTTGGAAAAATTAAACTCATAAGACTCTCCATTAAATTTAGTATGAATTTTCTCTTTCCTGCAGTCTATAATAGCACCGCAAGTGTTCAAGAAAGGTCTACCAAATATAATAGGGCAATACTTACTAGAAGCCTTCCCAAGCACAAGAAAATCAGCGGGATATTTAACCTTACCACATAAGACTTCCACATCTCTCACAATACCAATTGGATAAACAATTTCCCTGTTGGCGAGCTGAATAGCCACATCAATATCTTCCAGTTCACACGGTCCAATTTCATGCCTAATCTCCTTGTAAAGATCATAAGGGATAGCACTGGAGCTCGCTCCAATATCACATAATCCATAATAGCAATGATCACCTATTTTGACAGAAAGCATAGGAATACTAGCCTTTCGAGGCTTATTAGGATGCGAAACAATATTAGAAGCATCTTCACAAAAAACAATATGTTCATCTTCTACATTTTTAGTAACAAGTTCTTTTACTATTGCTACTGCAGGTTCAACATTAATTTGCTCATCGGGTTCTGAAACTTTCTTTTTATTTTTACTAACCACAGTAGACAAAATAGAATGCTCCTTTACCTTAGCAGGGAAAGGCATCTTTTCAATATAAGGTTCAGGTAGAACGCCATCAGTGGTACTGACCTCGACAACATTAGAAGGAACACTGCTAACAATGTCTTTATAAGGCGCATGATAATTACTCCATTCCCCTTTTGGAATATCATAATAAGAAGCAAACACCTTATATAGATTTGCAACAGTTTGGGAATCAACTCCATAAACAACAGTAGCATCATGGAAGTAATCAGTTTTCATAAGAGTTTTAATGCATTCATAATCATAATTAATACCTGACTTTCTTCCTTTATCATTTTCCCATCCTTCAGTATTTTCTTGAATACGATCGAGAAGATCCCATTTAAGCTTCTTCCTTCATCTTGGTAAATGATCCAGAACAAGAAGCATCCAATAAATCTTTATCATGTAGAGAAAGCCTCGCATAGAAGTTATTAGTAATAATTTTACTTGGGAGCTCATGAATGGGGCATTTGAGCATTAGTGACTTCAATCTCCCCCACGCTTGGGCAATACTTTCTCCATCTTGAGGCCAGAAATTATATATTTGATTCCGATCTTTATGTATCTCACTTGGAGGATAAAACTTGGAGTAAAAGAGAGGGACAATTTCCTCCCATCCAATAGATCGGCCATTCCGCAGCAGCTTATACCACTCCGCAGCTCTTCCACAAAGCGATAATGAGAATAATTTCCTCTTCACTTTGTCCATAGTAATACCTGCACACTTGAACAACTCGCATAATTCATGTATAAAAAGCAAATGATCGCCCGGATGGACAGTTCCATCTCCTGAATAGCAGTTATTCATAACACGTTCCACAATTTTCATAGGTATTTTAAAAGGATCAACTTGAGCTTGCGGCGATTTGTCCACTACCATAGCAGCGGTAGGAACAAACAAAAATAAGGAGTCCAAAGAAGAAGACTCCATCACTAAATAAACAGCAAAGAGAAAAACAGCACTTACAGTAAAATTACCTTTACCGATTCCGCTCTTCAATAGTGCTTCACTCCGGAAACGGCGCCAGAAAATAGTCTTGATGACACACAAGTATAGGGGGTGTATCATAGTACTTTCGATAAATAAGAGTGTCGAACCCAACGAGAGCAGAAGGTGTTGATGAGCAGTTTCAATGAAGGATTCTCTGTAAACACTAGCAAACGGGTTTTCAGGGGTATTTGATATTGCAAATAAATAAAATGCGAGTAAATAAAAGGCGGCAATAATAATTGCAGCAAGTGGCCCAATCCTTTTTAGCACAAAGGACAAGCCGGTTGTTCTACTTATATCGACCAAACGTTCCTGAGGACACACGGGAGGTTTTATGTCAAGTGCTTTCGCGTCGCATCCGTGAATAATCTCTATTGGTATGGTAAGTGTTGTGTGGGTGAACCTATGCTAATGCACTACCCTTACTAGGATAATACATACTTGTGATTAAACCCCTTGCAAGCATCCGCAACTACAAGAAGGTAATTAAGATAAAATCTAACCACAACCTTAAACTCTGAGATCCTACGCTCCCTCATGCAATGGTTTCCTAACGGGGGTTCAGGTTTCTGTCACTCCGGCAACCCCGCAATTAGTAGCCAAATACACGATGCATTCCCCTAGGTCCATAAAGGCGAAGTATCATGTAGTCGACGTTCACATGATACCACTAGAAGAATAACACCACAACTTAAATATCATATCAATACATATTACTCACATAGCTCCACTACTAACACAAGACTTCTCCCATGTCCTCAAGAACTAAACAAACTACTCACGGGACAACATATGGAACATGATCAGTGGGTATATAATGATGAATAACAATCTGGACATAAACCTTAATCCGATGGTTTCACTCAATAGCATCAATACAACAAGTAATCAATACCGGGAGAGTTTCCCCTTCGAAATATAGGTTTTCGTGGGGATGATATACGCGAAAGGGCGGCGTCAGATGTGGGCCAGGGCGTCCATACATGCCCCAGGCGCGGCCAGGGTAGGGCCCGCGCCTGGGCATTGTATTGCCCAATGGTGGCCCCCCTCAGGTCCTCCTTCTGGCTATCTCCGTCATCCGGGAAAATAAGATCTTCGTGAAAGTTTCTGGAATTTTCTGATCTTCCGAAGTATGGTACCCTGATGACCACTTTTCCAGCAGAATTCCAGCTCCGGCAGCAAATCCCGTGAAAATCATCAAACATGCAAAAATAGATAAAATAACATAAGTATCATGTCTAAATATGAAATATATCAATCAATAACAGTAGATTATAATACAAAATAGTGATGCAAATTGGACGTATCAGTCATCTCTGACAGGATCAGCGAGACTTTATGGCTGCGGTGTGTCAAGCACCCAGTCCACCTCAGCACATACGAAGGCGAAGTCCACCTTCTTCCTCCACTCTGTGTAGTTATCCCCTCTTAGGGTCGGGACATCCTTGATACATCTCATCAAGTAGAACCCTCCTAAAAACCACAAAGAAGTGAGAACAGTACAATTACATATTATAATCCAACGTTGGTCCGAATTAAGACATGCAACTGTTAATGCAAATAAAACTATATCACCGTTGGGCAGAAATAGAGATAAATGCACATATCATTGCAACAAAACATGGTCATGTCATTAATAACGTTGGTCCAAAAATAACAGAACCATAATTGTCACAATAATCACTTTTGTTCAACTTTGAATTTTAACTATCACTTTGCATTTAAAAATGCTCCTTTTACTATTTGCAGCGGAAACTGTGAATTTAAACTATTTAACTTTTGAGCTTTTCAGAGGCATATCTTTCACTTTTTAATTTCTGAACAAATATTTCATTGGTCCTATTTATTCAGAAAAAACTAGACATAAATTGGCCAAAAATGATCCAAAATGCCTAAAAAATGCCTCTGTAAATAATAAAATAGTAAAATAACTATTCACGCTGCCCGCGGCCACGTAGCCCACACACACCCGCGGCGCGCAGCAACGCGGCGCCCACGGCGCGATAGGCGCTGCCCGCACGGCCGTGCGGCCGCTGCGCGACCGGCCGCGTCGCCCCATGCGACACGCCAAACGCAGCCCGCACACGGCCTCCAAGCGGCATGTGGCCTGCCACCCGCGCCGACGTGGCTCTATCCCGGCCATACGATTCGATCGACGGTCCAACATCTATTTCGGTCGGTATAAAAACCACGGCGGCGGAAAACCTAACCCTAAACATCATTTGCCCCGAGCCTCTCTCTGTAGCCACTCTCGGCGGCGGCGGCGCAAGGCTGCCCCTCCCTCCCACGCGCGCGTGGCCGGCGGCTCGCCATCACGGCGTGCCCGCCCTTTACTAGCGCGCCCGCCCGACGCTCTCGGCGGCCACGATAGCGTGGCGAGGCAACCACGCCTCGCTCCCCTTGCCGCAACCCGGCTTCCATGCGAGCGGCGGAGACAGCCATCGGCTGCGCCCCCTGACCTCTTGGCGGCGGCGCGTGTGCCGAGGTGGGCGCATTGCCGTCAAGCGACGCGCTGGTGGCGCTTTTCTTTCTTGCGCAGCGGTGTCTTTCGGCGGTGGCGGCGCGCATTGCCCCTGTTCTTGCTTGGCGAGCCCAAGGCCCGGGCGATAGCTTTTCTTTGCCCCGTCTCGCACGGCCGCCGCGCAACAAGTGGAGATGAGGTGGTTCTTCCAGGTGCTTCGTCTTGCCGATGCGCACCTGGATCGGAGAGAACGGCGCGACCCTGCGGCGATGCATACTTTGCGGCGAGCCGGGGCCTCGGCCGGTTCACTTTACTTTCGGTAGGGCGAGCTAGGGTTTGTATTTGATTTCTTTTCTACCCGAAAACACGAGATCTACACACTAGCATACCAATGTTAATATGCTAGGATCATCTAGGGTAGATCTAATGCGGGTACAACTATATCTGTGAAATGATCGACTATGTACTTGAGGGAGATAGAGAGATCGAGAGTGGGCAGATGGTTACCTTCTCCCTTAGAGGATGAACCGTCGGACGTCGACATGGTGGTGAAGACGGTGGCGTGGGTGAGGTCGTGGCGCGGCGGAGCTTCCGGTCGGGCGCAGAGCTAAACCCTAGATCGGATTGGTTTGTCGGTGGGGCGTACGGCAACGCGGTGAACCTCGTACTGCCCCGGCCCCCACCTCTCTTTATAGCGCTGGCGACAGGGGCCCACCAACCATAACGGGTTGGACGCCCCCGATCAGGGCGCAGGTCAAAGGGGCCCGGTGGTCAGTTGGGCCCACTTGGGAGAGATCAATCTAACAACTTGAAGACACAAGAAGCTCGTTTTTTTTCGTGTGCAAAGGCGCTTGTGCATGCCAAAGGATGATGAAGGTGTACATGACAATGTGATACAAATCCTACACTCCCGTGCAGACTAGTGCTGATTTGTCTTTACATTACTAGCAAAGAAAGGCGCGGCACGCACGCACCCTCAAATTTGTAAGTTGAAGAATAAAAGATCATTCCAAAACTTCGCAAAGTTTGAATGATTATGGCAGAATATTTTAGGGGGCATAGTGTCATTGCGTAGCTTTGTAGCCGGGCCATGTTGTACTTGTGTAGTACATATGCATACAGCTACTGAAAGATACATAAATATTAGAACAAATAGAGATAGAATGGACACTATCAGCCACAATCAGTTACTCATTGATAACACCTAAATTTAAATAGTGACACTCTGGATTCCACATATGAAAGGAGCAGGTGCCAAAAAGAAAATGTCAATTTGGTTTAAAGTGAAAACAACTCCATGTAGAACATGAGAATCTACAACCATAAAATAGCTCAAATGCTGTTGGTAAACTTCTCAAATCATTGTTGTCAACCTTTCTTCTTTATTCTTTCATCTTCGGTACCATCATCATTTCACTTGTTCTAATGAAAACAGAAAATCTCTAAATTTATGTGTTCTAGTTGGAGACATATGTTAGAGTTGTATAGTTTCTTTTCCGTTATTCCCCAGTGTATGAGGGGCTTACCTGCACATTATCACACATGTACATGTACTGGCCTATGGCCCTCTGTGAATAATAGTTGCTCATTCACAACATGGTATCAGAGCTCATGGTTTAGCTCTTTGCACGCTGCAACTCCGTGCTCGATCCGCGCCGCCGCCGATGATCTTTCCGGCCGACGCTGCTCCACTCCTTTCTTCCTCCTTTATTCCACAAAATTTAGTCCTTTTTCGGCCGTTTTAGAGCTCCAAATCGAGCTCTTTCGTCGGCCCCGTCGAGCTCAAATCCTGCTCGCCACCGGCCAGCCTTCATCTCGGCTGAGGCCGTCCTTGGCCGGATCTCTCGTTTTGTGGCCGGATCTGCTGGCCAGGCTCCGCCCGGCTGCCTCGCCCCCGGCTGCGTCGGCCCGCCCCCAATCCGCCCGCCCCAGCCTGGTCCGGCCTCCTCCGAGCTCCGGCCGCCCACAAGGCCCGCCCGGCCTGGTCCGGCCTCCTCCGGCCGCTGCGGTCTCCTGCGTGCTGCCGTTGCTTGGAGTTGGAGCTCATACGTGAGCATCTCGTTCCGTACGCGAGGCTGCTGTGTGCTGCCGTGAGTTGTTCCCCAGATTCAGATCTGGGTTGACAAAAAAATGGCGTCTTCTGTGTCTGGCTATGTCAGCATTCCTCGTTGCCCAGTGATCTTTGACGGCACCAACTATGGGGAGTTTGCTGCCTTTATGCGCATCCACATGCGTGGTCTTCGGCTGTGGGGTGTTCTTACCGGCGAGGTCTCTTGTCCGCCGCACCCCACTGCTCCTGTGCCTCCTACTCCGCCGTCCGTACCACAGGCTCTTGCTGAGGATGCTACTCAGGCTGATCGGGATGCAGCCAAGTCTGCTGAGGTTGTTGCTGATGAGGCATATGAGGAGCAGGTACTTGCTTATTCAGAGGCTCTTAGCTCTTATCGTGACAGCTTAGCTACCTTTACTCAGTGGTGTGATGAGGATGCCAGGGCTGCCGCCGTTCTTTCTCAGAGTGTCCAGCCACAGTTTGCTTCTGAGTTTATGGGTCTCGCCACTGTTGCCGAGATGTGGTCTCACCTTCGTCAGCGCTATCAGCCTTCTGGGGATTCTCTGTACTTGTCTGTTTTGCATCAGGAGCATGATCTTCAGCATGGTGACTCTACTGTTGATGAGTGATACGTCTCCAACGTATCGATAATTTCTTATGTTCCATGCTACTTTATTGATGATACCTACATGTTTTATGCACATTATATGTCATATTTATGCATTTTCGGAACTAACCTATTAACAAGATGCCGAAGAGCCAGTTGTTGTTTTCGCTGTTTTTGGTTTCAGAAATCCTAGTAAGAAATATTCTCGGAATTGGACGAAATCTTCGCCCAGGGTCCTATTTTTGCACGGAGCTCGGAAGACCGAAGAGGGAAGGAAGTGGGGCCACGAGGCGCCGACACCATGGGGGCGGCGCGGCCCGGTGCAGCCACGCCGACCTAGGGTGTGGGGCCCTCGTGTGGCCCCCCGCGTTGCCCTTCCGCCTACTTAAAGCCTCCGTCGCGAAAACCCCGTGCCGAGAGCCACGATACGGAAAACCTTCCAGAGACGCCGCCGCCGAATCCCATCTCGGGGGATTCGGGAGATCGCCTCCTCGGCACCTGCCGAGAGGGGATTCATCTCCCGGAGGACTCTTCATCGCCATGATCGCCTCGGGAGTGATGAGTGAGTAGTTCACCCCTGGACCATGGGTCCATAGCAGTAGCTAGATGGTCGTCTTCTCTAATTGTGCTTCATTGTTGGATCTTGTGAGCTGCCTAACATGATCAAGATCATCTATATGTAATACTATATGTTGTGTTTGTCGGGATCCGATGGATAGAGAATACTATGTTATGGTGATTATCAATCTATTGTTTATGTGTTGTTTATGATCTTGCATGCTCTCAGTTATTAGTAGAGGCTCTGGCCAAGTTTTTGCTCTTAACTCCAAGAGGGGATTATTTATGCTCGATAGTGGGTTCATGCCTTCATTGACACCTGGGACGTGACAGAAAGTTCTAAGGTTGTGATGTGCTGTTGCCACTAGGGATAAAACATTGATTCTATGTCTAAGGATGTAGTTGTCGATTACATTACGCACCATACTTAATGCAATTGTCTGTTGTTTGCAACTTAATACTGAATGGGGTTCGGATGATAACCTGAAGGTGGACTTTTAGGCATAGATGCAGTTGGATGGCGGTCTATGTACTTTGTCGTAATGCCCAATTAAATCTCACTATATTTATCATATCATGTACATGCATTGTTATGCCCTTCTCTATTTGTCAATTGCCCTGTAATTTGTTCACTCAACATGCTTTTATCTTATGGGAGAGACACCTCTAGTGAACCGTGGACCCGGTCCTATTCTTTACATAGCATACAATCTACTGCAATTGTGTTTTACTATTTTCTTGCAAACAATCATCTTCCACTCGATACGCTTAATCCTTTGTTACGCAAGCCGGTGAGATTGACAACCTCACTGTTTCGTTGGGGCAAAGTACTTTGGTTTTGTTGTGGAGGTTCCACGTTGGCGCCGAATCCCTGTTGTTGCGTCGCATCATTTCGCCACCATCAACCTTCAACGTGCTTCTTGGCTCCTCCTGGTTCGATTAAACCTTGGTTTCTGAGGGAAAACTTGCTCTGTGCGCATCATACCTTCCTCTTGGGGTTCCCCAACGAACGTGTGAGTTACACGCCATCAAGCTCTTTTTCTGGCGCCGTTGCCGGGGAGATCAAGACACGCTGCAAGGGAGTCTCCACTTCTCAATCTCTTTACTTTGTTTTTGTCTTGCTTTATTTTATTTACTACTTTGTTTCTGCACCTAAACAAAACACAAAAAAATTAGTTGCTAGTTTTACTTTATTTACTGTCTTGCTCTCTATATCAAAAACACAAAAATTAGTTACTTGCATTTACTTTATCTAGTTTGTTTTAATTACCGTTGCTAAAATGAATACCCCTGAAAATACTAAGTTGTGTGACTTCACAAATGCAAATAATAATGATTTCTATGCACACCTATTGCTCCACCTGCTACTACAGCAGAATTCTTTGAAATTAAAACTAAATCTTGTCATGAGAGATCAATTTTCTGGTGTTAGTTCTGATGATGCTGCTGCCCATCTTAATAATTTTGTTGAACTTTGTGAAATGCAAAAGTATAAGGATGTAGATGGTGATATTATTAAATTGAAAGTGTTTCCTTTCTCATTAAGAGGAAGAGCTAAAGATTGGTTGCTATCTTTGCCTAAGAATAGTATTGATTCATGGACTAAATGCAAGGATGCTTTTATTGGTAGATATTATCCTCCGCTAAAATTATATCTTTGAGAAGTAGCATAATGAATTTTAAGCAATTAGATACTGAACATGTTGCTCAAGCATGGGAGAGAATGAAAACTTTGGTAAAGAATTGCCCAACCCATGGTCTGACTACTTGGATGATCATCCAAACCTTCTATGCAGGACTAAATTTTTCTTCGCGGAATTTATTGGATTCAGCTGCTGGAGGTTTATGTCCATCACTTTGGGGGCGGCTACAAAACTTCTTGATGATATGATGATAAATTACTCTGAATGGCACACGGAAAGAGCTCCAGGTAAGAAGGTAAATTCTGTTGAAGAAACCTCTTCCTTGAGTGATAAGATTGATGTGATTATGTCTATGCTTGTGAATGGTAAATCTAATGTTGATCCAATAATGTTCCTTTAGCTTCATTGGTTGCTCAAGAAGAAAATGTTGATGTGAATTTCATTAAAAATAATAATTTCAACAACAATGCTTATAGGAACAACTATGGTAATAACTATAGGCCATATCCTTGCTAATGGTAATGGTTATGGTAATTCTTATGGGAATTCTTACAACAATAATAGGAGTGTACCCTCTGGTCTTGAAGCTATGCTTAAAGAATTTATTAGTACACAAACTGCTTTTAACAAATCTTTTGAGGAAAAGCTTGATAAAATTGATATTATTGCTTCTAGAGTTGATAGACTTGCCTCTGATGTTAATCTATTAAAATTGAAAGTTATGCCTAATGATGATTTTGATAATAAGATTACTACTACAGCAAATGCCATCCAAGTTAGAATTAATGAGAATATAAGATTAATGGCTGAACTGCGTGCTAGGTGGGATAGAGAAGAAAATGAAAAACTAGCTAAAGATAATGTAGCTAAAGTTTGGACTATTACCACCACTAGTAATGCTAATTCTTCACATGTTGCTGCACCTCCTACTATCAATGGTAAAATAATTGGTGTTGGCAATGTTTCTACTCCTAGTGCAAAGCGAACAAAACTGCCTGAAATTGCTAAAACTGAAACTGCTTGTGATAAAACTGCTGAAATTTTTTCCAACCTTGGGAACAATGATCCCATTGCTGTAGCTCATAATGATTTAGATTTTGATGATTGCCACATCTCTGAAGTTATAAAGTTCTTACAAAAACTTGCTAAAAGCCCTAATGCTAGTGCTATAAATTTAGCCTTTACAAAACATATTACAAATGCTCTCATAAAAGTAGAGAAGAGAAACTAAAACTTGAAACTTCTATTCCTAGAAAGTTAGAAGATGGTTGGGAGCCCATCATTAAAATGAAATTCAATGACTTTGAATGTAATGCTTTATGTGATCTTGGTGCAAGTATTTCTGTTATGCCTAAAAAGATTTATGATATGCTTGATTTGCCACCATTGAAGAATTGTTATTTGGATGTTAATCTTGCCGATAATGTTAAAAAGAAACCTTTGGGGAGGATTGATAATGTATTACGGTTAACAATAACCTTGTCCCCGTTGATTTTGTTGTCTTGGATATCGAATGCAATGCATCTTGTCCTATTGTATTGGGAAGACCTTTTCTTCGAACCGTTGGTGCTGTTATTGATATGGGGGAAGGTAATATTAAATATCAATTTCCTCTCAAGAAAGGTATGGAACACTTCCCTAGAAAGAGAATGAAGTTGCCTTTTGATTCTATTATTAGAACAAGTTATGATGTTGATGCTTCTACTCGATAATACTTGATTTGCACTTTCTGCGCCTAGCTGAAAGGCGTTAAAGAAAAGCGCTTATGAGAGACAACCCATGTTTTTACTACAGCAATTTTTGTTTTGTTGAGTCTTGGAAGTTGTTTACTACTGTAGCAACCTCTCCCTTATCATGTTTTTGTGCCAAGTAAAGTTTCTATGTCAAAGTTGATGTTATATTTGGGATTGCCGCGCGGAAACAGCATTGCTGTCTGTCACGAATCTGGGCACAGGCCTCTGTAGAAAATTCGAAAAAAATCTGCCAATTTACGAGCGTGATCCTCAGATATATGTACGCAACTTTCATTAGTTTTGAGTTTTTCCATTTGAGCAAGTCTGGTGCCAGCTTTAAATTCGTCTTTACGGACTGTTCGGTTTTTGACAGATTCTGCCTTTTATTTCGCATTGCCTCTTTTGCTATGTTGGATTCATTTCTTTGATCCATTAATGTCCAGTAGCTTTATGCAATGTCCAGAAGTGTAAAGAATGATTGTGCCACCTCTGAACATGTGAATTATTAATTTTGCACTAACCCTCTAATGAGTTTGCTTGAAGTTTGGTGTGAAGGAAGTTTTCAAGGATCAAGAGAGGAGAATGATATACTATGATCAAGAGGAGTGAAAGCTCTAAGCCTGGGGATGCCTGGTTCACCCTTGCATATTTTAAGAAGACTCAGGCGTCTAAGCTTGGGGATGCATCCCCTTCTTCATCCACAACATCATCAGGTTCCTCCCCAGAAACTATATTTTTAATTCAGTCACATCTTGTGTCCTTTACTTGGAGCGTCGGTTTGTTTTTTGTTTTGTTTTTTGTTTGAATAAAATGGATCCTAGCATTCACTTTGTGGGGGAGAGAGACACGCTCCGCTGTTGCATATGGACAAATATGTCCTTAGGCTTTACTCATAATGTTCAAGGCGAAGTTTCTTCTTCGTTAAATTGTTATATGGTTGGAATTGGAAAATGCTACATGTAGTAATTCTAAAATATCTTGGATAATGTGATACTTGGCAATTGTTGTGCTCATGTTTAAGCTCTTGTATCATATGGCACCCATTAATGAAGAAATACATAGAGCTTGCTAAAATTTGATTTGCATATTTGGTCTCTCTAAGGTCTAGATAATATCTAGTATTGAGTTTTGAACAACAAGGAGACGATGTAGAGTCGTATAATGTTTACAATATGTCTTTTATGTGAGTTTTGCTGCACCTGTTCATCCTTGAGTTTGCTTCAAATAACCTTGCTAGCCTAAGCCTTGTATCGAGAGGAAATACTTCTCATGCATCCAAAATCCTTGAGCCAACCACTATGCCATTTGTGTCCACCATACCTACCTACTACATGGTATTTCTCCGTCATTCCAAAGTAAATTGCTTGAGTGCTACCTTTAAAATTCCATCATCCACCTTTGCAATATATAGCTCATGGGACAAAATAGCCTTAAAAACTATCGTAGTATTGAATATGTACTTATGCACTTTATATTTTATTAAGTTGCTTGTTGTGCGATAACCATGCTTCTGGGGCACGCCATCAACTATTGTTGAATATCATGTGAGTTGCTATGCATGTCCGTCTTGTATGAAGGATCTATCATTTTAGTGGTTGGAGCATGCAAAATTGTTAGAGAAGAACATTGGGCCGCTAACTAAAGCCATGAATCATGGTTGAAGTTTAATTTTGGACATATATCCTCAATCTCATATGGAGAATAATAATCATTGCTACGTGCTTATGCATTTAAGAGGAGTCCATTATCTGTTGTCCATGTTGTCCCGGTATGGATGTCTAAGTTGAGAATAATCAAAAGCGAGAAATCCAAAATGCGAGCTTTCTCCTTCGACCTTTGTACAGGCGGCATGGAGGTACCCCTTTGTGACACTTGGTTGAAACATGGCATGCAAAGATCCGGTAGTTCAAGCTAAGTAGGACGAGGTGCGGGCACTATTAGTATACTATGCATGAGGCTTGCAACTTGTAAGATATAATTTACATAACTCATATGCTTTATTACTACCGTTGACAAAATTGTTTCATGTTTTCAAAATAAAAAGCTCTAGCACAAATACAGAGCAATCGATGCTTTCCTCTTTGAAGGACCATTCTTTTACTTTTATTGTTGAGTCGGTTTACCTACCTCCCTCCACCTTAAGAAGCAAACACTTGTGTAAACTGTGCATTGATTCCTACATACTTGCATATTGCACTTGTTATATTACTTTATGTTGACAATATCCATGAGATATACATGTTATAAGTTGAAAGCAACAGCTGAAACTTAATCTTCTTTTGTGTTGCTTCAACACCTTTACTTTGATTTATTGCTTTATGAGTTAACTCTTATGCAAGACTTATTGATGCTTGTCTTGAAGAGTACTATTCATGAAAAGTCTTTGTCATATGATTCACTTGTTTACTCATGTCATTACTTTTGTTTTGATCGCTGCATTCATTACATATGTTTACAAATAGTATGATCAAGATTATGATGGCATGTCACTTGATTATCTTTGTTATCGTTTCACCTGCTCGGGGCCAGCGAGAACTAAGCTTGGGGATGCTGATACGTCTCCAACGTATCGATAATTTATTATGTTCCATGCTACTTTATTGATGATACCTACATGTTTTATGCACATTATATGTCATATTTATGCATTTATAGAACTAACCTATTAACAAGATCCCGAAGAGCCAGTTTCTTTTCTGCTGTTTTTGGTTTGAGAAATCCTAGTAAGGAAATATTCTCGGGATTGGACGAAACTTTCGCCCGGGGTCCTATTTTTGCACGGAGCTTCAAGGAAGGCAGAAAGAGGGAAGAGGTAGAGACCCACGAGGCGCCGACACCATAGGGCGGCGCGGCGCAGGCCCTGGCCGCGCCGACCTAGGGTGTGGGGCCCTCGTGTGGCCCCCGCGGGTGCCCTTCCGCCTACTTAAAGCCTCCCTC